>RJWT010000124.1:0-91596 GCA_004365215.1 Cuniculus paca
TTCAAGGTTTCTAGAGATAATAAGTCAGAGTCAGAGTAAGGCCTAACCTTTTTTTTTATTACTGAATTTTATATGGTATATATTAGGGGAATTTGATATTGTAGTAATATGCCTGTTAGGATGAATTTAAAGGAAGCAACATAACAGTAAGAGACAAAATTCAGAAAGACTTGTGAATAATGAGGATGATAGAAAAGGCACAAACTAATTATATATTCCATAAGTTTACCCTGCTTTGTTATTTAGCTCTGTATTAGTTTAATGCTAAGCTTTGCTTAAAAATGTTATTCGTGTGTGTGTATGTGTGTGTGTGTGTGTGTGTGTATTAATCATTTATATGGGCATGTGTAAATAAATAAGAATTCTAATTATAGATTCATGTAGTGTTATAGATAAATAAATAAAAAGTATATAAATAGGGAATGTCATAGTATTTCAAAAGAGTAATTCCTGTTTTCCCCATGATTCTTGGAAGAACTACACTTTTAAAATATATAGAAAAGTAAAATAAATTTAAATATGTTAGTTAAACACTATCAGTCACTGATTGTCAAACTAGGTCATTAAGTTATTTTTTATTTTTTCTCTTCAGATATAACTACATGTGTTAATTTGGTAAATTTCATTTTCAGATGTAAACAATATCACATATAATTTGCTTTCATTATTACAAATTCATTCAATAGTGATATTAGGATCTATATATAATAGTGACATAAGAGGGCCAGGGATTTAGCTCAGTAGCTCAAGCGCCTGCCTGGCAAGCATAACGTCTTGACTTTAATTCCCAGTACAAAAAAAAACAAATAACCAAGAAATGACCAACAAATTAATATGAATGCATTTTTTTAACTATGAAATGAGCAAAAGTCCAAATAAACCAACTTCATTGTAAAAATAAGACATTTTCTTAGTTTTGGTAGTTCTGGACCCTGTTATCTCCTCCACATAGCATTTACACACAAAAATAGAACACTAACTCTGTTTCTGGGTGATTTCCAAAAACTGTATTAGACTTGGAACTTGCTAGATTAATAAATCTTCTGTGAGATAATATTTTGTAATTTCTTCCCTTGCCTTTATTATTTTGTTGTCCTTAAAATGAAGTTTGCTTTGTTTTTTAATTTTTTCCTAATTTTTATGTATATAAGCTTAAGTCCTTGGCTTTAGATCTTTTCCGAAAATGTAAGAGTTTAAAACTATAAATTTCATTCTATATACTACCTTAGCTGGATCTCTCAAATTTTTACTGTAGACTTTTAACTGAGTTGAAATATTTGCAACTTTTTAAGTCAGTGTGGTTGATGGTATGATTGATTATCTGTTTCTTTACTAATTTTTTCTCACTCGTTCTATCTATTGAAAGAGAAGTGTTGCTATCACTTAATATGATTGGGCGATTATCTCTTTTTCCGTTTAATTCTGTCAGTTTTGTTTCTTCAATTTCAGTCTCTGATATTAGCTAAACACATATTTATGAATGTTATATCTTCTTAAAGATTCGATCCCTTTATTTTTTTAAGTATGTCTTTATT
This sequence comes from Cuniculus paca, assembly GCA_004365215.1. NCBI lineage: Eukaryota > Metazoa > Chordata > Mammalia > Rodentia > Cuniculidae > Cuniculus > Cuniculus paca. The sequence goes on from RJWT010000124.1 coordinate 1,536, forward strand.
TTAAATGCACTTTGCCTGATGATACAGTATTCTAACTTTTTATACTTACTGTTTATTCATTTATTTTTTAATATTCTGTTCACATTTAAATTTCTATTTTATTTTATGTGTTTGCAGTACATAATGATTGCATTCATCATTAGGAATAAGGACATGAATATAACACATCTTAATTATTTTAGGTCTTTATTTTGAAGATTTGTATTTTAGAGTATTTCTTATGCATGGTTTATAGTTGACTATTACTGTTTAATTCATTATGGTCTCTGCATTCCAACTGAAAACTTTAGTCAATTAATATTTACTCTAATTTTTGATATGGCTGGCTTTATCTCTACAATCTTAATACTTTTTTTTTTTTTGGTACTGGGAATTGCACTCAAGACCTCATGCTTGCCAGGCAAGCGCTGCACCACTGAGCTATATTCCTGGCCCCTATTTTGTTTTCTGTGTCTATTAATTTTTGGTTTGTTTGGTAGTCTGTTCACTTTTTCTGTTTTCTTTTGAATTGTTTGAATTTTTTTTATAATTTCATTTTATCTATTTTAGCTGTACTTCTTTATGTTATATTATTGGGGTCATCTGGAAATTATTTGATACATACTTAATTTTCAGTTTACACAGAGTTAAAAATGAAGCACTTCATGCAAAATATAGAAATCATGAAGCCATATAGATTGTTTTTGCTACTTCCCCATCCAGAATCCCTTCTGCTATATTCTTATGTATATATACATATACCTGCATACATTAGGAATTTCACAGAGCATGTCAGTCGTTCGTTAACTTTATATGTACATTAAAGAAATTGAGAGGAAAATTAGTTACTTATATTGCCCAAACTTTGACCACTTTTACTGTTGTAAATTCATTTCTAAATATTCAAGACCACATGATATTTTTCTTCAGCATGAGTTCCCCTTATCTTTTCTCAAATGCAGATCTCGTGTCAGTCAACACTCATATTTTGCATTTATCTGAAAGTATGATTTTTTATTTTCATTCTTAAAAGTTATTTTCTTTGGGTCTGGGATTCTTAGAATGGTATTATGTTATTTTTCATTCAGCACTTTTAAATGTTCAACTGATTTCTGGTCTCTGTGTTAATTCATTTTACACAATGTCTTCTTTTTCTCTGTCTCCTTTCACTTTTTACCTTTACCTTCAGTTTTCAGCATTTTATGGAATGTGCCTCTGTGTGGTTTTCTAAATTTATGGCTATCCCAGGTGATCACTCAGCTTAAATCTGTGAATTTATATCATGCCCATGTGCAAAGTCTGGGCCCATTATTTCTTTCAAAAAATTTTTTTCTTCTTTTTGAATTATTTTTCTTGTTACATTCTATTTTTCTTTCTGGGACACCAATTGCATTTATGATAGACTTTCTGATTTTGTACTTCAAATGACTAACTCTTGTTTTTGTTTTTGTTTTTTTTTAACTTTTTTTCTTCAGAATTGGATAGTGTCCATTGATCTGTCTTTAAGTTTTAACATTTATTATTATCCAGAAATATTTTACCTGTTTTGTACTCTGGCTACAAGAGAATGTAAACTTTTAAGAGTACAGATTTTTTTTTTGTCTTGGTCAAGTCTGTGTCCTCAAGATCTAGTGCGTGTTATAGAACTTTTTTTTTTTTTCGCGGCACCAGGGATTGAATTTGTGACCTCACACTGCAAGGCAGGTGCTTAGGCCACTGAGCCAAATCCCCGGCCCTATAGAACATTTATTAAACAACTGTGTGTACTTACAGAATACTGAATATACTGGCTGAGTTTAGTATATGTTTCTTAAGCCTCACTTTTTTACTCTATGAAATCTAGCTATTCATGCCTAGATCGTAGAACTCTTGCAAGAATGAAATGACATGTTTAGGGAATGTAACTTAGTGCCTGGATAGAGCACAGTGCCTGGCTCATATTTGTTATTCAGAAAACATTAGTTCAGTTTGAGTCACAAAATCGAAGACAGTTAGTATGCCCTGTTTTTGTTTGTTTTTGCTGTTTTTCCAGATACTTTTTAGAGGAGTATAACACAGCCTTGAAAGAGAAAAAGGGGGGCCTTAAAACTCAGAATATCAAAGATGATCAGAGCAGTTCATGCTGTCCTGGAGGCTCAGCCCTCCTTCCACCTCATGCCTCACTCCACTTCTTTCCTGTAATGTTTGTGCAGTTGCAGTGTGCAATTTATCAACTGCAATACTGTTTGGAAATGCTTAAATGAGCTTCAAACTATGAGATGATTGAGGCAATTACAGACTCAACCAAGACTCAATTGTCTATTCACTCATTTAGGAGACATGCCAATGTTAGGAAGTGAAAAAAAATCACCAAGAAGTCATCTTTATTACAGTTGAATGTTTTTTAGGCTGATTGTTCTTTAGTATGGCTCTATTATAAGGTAGGTACCACTGCTTTCCTCCTCCATGTGGAACATTCCCCTTTATCACTTAAAGACCCATTCTAGCATCATGTCTCTAATTGTCCCAGAAGAATTCATAATTCATTCACAGGTACCCTCAAAGTGCTTTCAAGCATTGATTACCATATTATGCTGTAGTTATTTGTATTTTGTCCTCTGTACAACACTGTTAAATGTCTTTAATTTAGTAATCTTTCTTACATTAACTTCTAGCAGTTAGTAGAATAGCAGTTACTCAGAAAAAGCACCTTTTTCAGCATTGGGAATACAGAATGATCAAGACAAGAGGGGTCTGTGCCCCATGAGCAAGTGGAAGGTTGCTTACCAGTCACTGACTCATAGTAAATGATATTTTTAAGGGAAGAATTGCCAATCCCTGAGACATATTCCAAGGGGTGATCCAAGGCTGTTGATAAATATTTCTTAAGTAAATTATTATTCAGTCAAAAAATTTAGGAAGACCAGGCATGGTTGTACACGCCTATATTCCCAGCACTCAGAGGACAGGCAGGAGGATCATTGTGCGTTCCAACCTGAGCTGCATAGTGAAACTGTTCTCAAAAGTAAAAAAAAGTTTAGAAAATGTTGAGTACAAAAATACTCAAGTTTTTTTATAACTGCAGATTTGAATTTGTTTAGAAAATTCTTCTCCAGAAGCAATAAACACCTCAGTTGATTAGTATTTTTATGGGAGGCAGTATTCTGAAGCATTTGTTGGTATTTTCCATCACTGTCTTAAGACATAATATGAGAAAAGTCTAGTTGTTTTACGAAGGGTTATTGCCAACTTTAAATAGTTCATTAATCAATAATATCTGTCTATGGTTTTGGAAAAAATATGCTTTTAGGGCAGGCAGAAGTCATTTATTATCAGCTAAATGTACATCATTTAATGCTCATATTTATATGTCATTTCAAAAAAGCTTCTGTGGAAGGTCAAATCAATGAACTATAGATTGGGGAATTGTGAATTATGTGCTGAGTTTCCTAGTCATATTTTAGGCCATTGTTTCAAACATTTAAGCTGTCTTTATCAAAAGGGGAAATGTGACATTGATTACTGAATGACAGCTATTCATCTATAATTACAGGTTATCTAGCATATGTAGAAAGTTTTAGTTTTAAAATATGCTATAATTATTAAATTTATATGAACTATCTAAATATTAAATACAGAACCAGAATAAGGAAAGTCAAATTTTATGTAAGAAACATCTAAATTGGGAAAGAAACTTAAAACTACTTCAAAAGGTAAAAAAGAAAAATTTCAAATGTCATATTATAATACAAAATTTAGTGTAAATGCAATTGCAATAATAAGGTTTAAATCTTGAACATTTAACTATGTTTAAATCATGTAATCATGTTATTCTGTCCTTCAGAAAAGTATTTTATATCATAACATTAAAAATGAATACAAATTTAAATGTCATTTTAAGTATCAGCTTTTAAGTAATTACAAAATACTCCTCTGTTGTAAATACAGTTTTAAAAAATATTTACCTACATTAATGAGAAATAGATCTTATAATGAAAAATTGCTTTATCGATATTGAACTACCAGATGCTTTTCTTTCTTGTCCCTTTATTACTATAACACTGTTAGTGTAGTAAATGTGAATTAGAGAAAGAAAATTACTTTAAATAATGGCTTTGTATTTTTTAAGGATATTTATAAGAAAAGAATTTTCTGAATGAAAAATTGAAACCTTCAACCAAGTGAGAGTTTTTATAGGTAGACAATTAATTGTAAAACTAACAAGTACACTGTTGCAAATAGTCTAAGAGCAGATGTTTTGCAAATGTTTGAGAGATGAAAATTCTTTTCTTTGGCTTGGCTTTCAAATGTCAAAAAGAGTCAAACAGGCCATATTTCATTTGATTATTGAGTTGGTTACATTGTAGACCAAATTTTCACCATGTTCTTAATTTACTGTGTTATATGTTCTTACTTAGGTTAAATATGTTACTGGCAAATTATTCCCTCCTACTAAAAGAGTAGTTTCAGTTTCCTTATCAGTTGTTTGATAACTATTTTAATCCCATGTAGTGTGTATTAGTGGATATATAAGAATGAGATAGACTGCTTTTATTAAAATTCATAACAGTATTTAGCAACTTTGAGGCCCCTGAAGTCTTGCCTCTGACATAATTTAGTTTTAAAAGTTAAATATAATTTTAATTTATGAAATCATAGTGAGAAAACCATCGAATTATCAAATAATGTCTATTATTTATAGACACTATCCTACACAGTATGGGTTGCAAATGGCCTAAGACATATGCCCACACCTTTTCTTGCATACAGTCTCATGTGAGTGACAGGGTAGAAATACTTTAGGTGTTAACAGAAAAGTTAAAGTCCAGCAAAGAGCAATCTCATGATTAGTTGTCAAATGGTCAATTGGGTATTTTAGATAAATGAGTGGCATGTGACACAAAATAAACATCAGAAAGGCCAAGAAGAATATACAAATAATTGGCAATTGAGTACACAAAAACATTTTAATGAGAAGAGTGACATAGAACTGAAAAGAACACAAGATTGGTGGAAACGATCTGATGAGAAAAGAGATTGTAAATAATGCAATAGGTGATTTTAGAAAGAAGGCACTCCATGGACCCTAAGAAGCAGAATAAGGAATGTACCCCCTCTGTAACTCTATAGCTTTAATAAGTATTGCACTAAAAAAATCAAGCTTACACTTCTCAGATGAAGAAATACAAATGGCAAATAAATACATGAAAAAAATGTTCAACATCACTGGTCATTCGAGAAATGCAAATTAAAACAACACTGAGATTCCATCTCAGTCCAGAAAGAATTGCCAAGATCAAGAAATCAACCAATAACAAATGCTGAGGGGCCATGGAGAAAAAGGAACTCTTCTGCACTGTTGGTGATAGTGTAGGCTGGTGCAACCACTGTGGAAATCAATGTGGAGATTCCTCGAAAAGCTAGGCTTAGAGATTCCATTTGAGGGCCAGGGATTTAGCTCAGCAGCATATGTGTCTCCCTGGCAAGCACAAAGTCATGAGTTCAATCCTGGGTACAAAAAATAAATAAACAAATAGAATAAAGAGGCATGAGATTCCATTTGACCCAGCTATCCTGCTTCTGGGCATTTTCCCAGAAGAATTGAAAACATCATACCACAGTGATATATGTGCACCCATGTTTACAGCAGCACAATTTGTAATAGCCAAATCTTGGAAACAACCCAAGTGCCCATCAATCGAGGAATGGATAAAAACAACGTGGTATTTTTATACAATGGAGTACCACTCAGCTATAAAGAAAGATTGCATCGAGGCTTTTATAAGTAAATGGATGCGACTTGAGACCGTACTCATAAGTGAAATAAATCGAACTCATGTAAATATCGTACTGTCTCTCTAGTGTAAAAAACTGAAAGAGTAAATCTACAGTAAATATTGTGTAAGGGTAAGTAACTGGGATAGGGGAAAGGAGAAAAGAAGGAAGGGAAAAGGAAAAAGACATAAATTTGTATATATATATATATATATATATACACACATAAGATAGCGAAAATGACTACACAACTAATTGTATTAGTTCTTGGAAAAGAACAGTTAATATTCATATGATTAGATCAATTTTACATGTCTATATCTGGTAATCTGAGCAACCCTTTTGAAGGTAACAATATGCAGTATTACAACCATTGTTAAATTCCTATCATCTTGTTTTGTAAACCTCTACTGTTATTGTTTTGGGTTTGTTGTTGTTGTTGTTTGTCTCTTTTGCTTTTTGTTTTTCTTTTCTATTTCTTTCTCTTAAATAAATTAAAAAAATCAAGCCTTAGAACTCTAAACCTTTGAAAAAGTATATGCACTTCAGACAAGAGTTTATATATTTATTGTTTATTGATGAATAAGTAGAAGGCACAAGGCAAAATCAACTAATAATGATTGCTTCCATATAGATGATAAAACTAGTACTTAGGGTTGTCATTCCCTTAGCAGGTAGCAGGACTGGAATTTGAACTCATGGCTGATTCAACTGTCAGGAGCCAGTGCTAACTTATATATCCCAAGCACTGGGCTAACGATTTTACTCATATTCCTTACATCAATTTTATAATTTGATTTTGTTTATCCCCATTTTATGAATAAAGGATCTGAAGCTTAGTGAACTATAGTAGTGCAAATGGTAAACTTAATTTTAAGTAATATGAGTTTTATAAATATTACATAACTAATAAGATAACTTTTGTATAACTATTTATTGGGTTTGCAAAAACATTGACTTTATAGTAATTATGATAGTTTCCATAGACCAGTGGTGGTGAGCCTAGGGCATGCGTGCCTCAGTGGCATATTTATATCATTAAAGGTTCATTATCACTGCCTTACACCATTAAAGAGAGTTGAAAATTCTACAATTTAGTATTAAGCTGTGTTTAAAAGTAAGTCATTTAATGTGAGATTTCTTATAGTAATCAATTTCTCAGGTTTTATGTTGGAAAAAACTTGAAATATAATATCTAAAAATATTTAATCTTATTTGCTGTAACGGTAATTATTAGTATAAAAAAATGCCTACTTCAAGTAGAATAACTGCTCTATAGAATTAGATGTTTCACAAGTAATTTTATAATTTTGTTAATTAAGATTAAAGTAATTATTTAGAGTCTAGCTTCAGTGGTAGAAAAAAAGTCATGTCTCAGTTCTAAAAAGTTTTGTATGCTCTCACAAAAGAGAAGGAAGAAAAAAAGAAGGGAAAGAAGGAAGGAAGGAAGAAAGAGAGAAAGAAAGAAAAAGGAAAAGAAAAAGAAAGAAAGAAAGAAAGAATAAGAAAAAAGAAAAGAAAAGAGAAAAGAAAAGAAAAGAAAAGAAAAGAAAAGAAAAAAGAAAAGAAAAGAAAGAAAGAGAAAGAGAGAAAAAGAAAGCAAGCAGGTTAGCTGGCTAGAAACACAACAAGTAAAAACACAATTTAACATTTGCTGATAATGTGAGTAATAGAGATCATTGATTAGAGCTTTAAAATGTGTGCACACGTGTACACACACGCACACACAGTGTTCTCTATTCTTCAGCCCTATCCTCTTTTCTAGTTCAGTGGTTCAGAATATTGAAATCATTCATTTTTCCAGTGTTAATAAAGTAAAAAGTATACTAAGTACACTAAAGTTTCCCTCAGACTGTCTTACCTTAGAACCCTTCCATTCTCCAACTAGATTGCTTGCATAGAGTGAAACCTAAGGATGTTGTTAAGAGACCGAGCCATCACAGGAAGTGAGTTGGCTTTCATCTAGAAGAGTAGCACTGCTCTTCATCATAGATTAAGGAAAACTGGAGAACCACAACTCTGAGTGATCTGGACACTCTGCTACTAATTTTGTTACTCCTTTTTGCTGATGTTGAGATTTTATAAACGTTGTAAATAAATATTTAGTTATGATTGAGCTCAGTTTCCTAGGCAACACATGTAAAATAGCTGTGTCTATAGTAACCTGTAGAACTGAACCAGACAATTATGGATTTATTTTTCCCATCTATTATTTTCACATTGAAAACTAACTCTTAAAGATTATAAAACCATTTTATTCCTTAAGATACTAGAAAATCAGAATTTTAGGAAGTGATTGTATACCCAACAGGCAAAAATAACTAAATATTTTTTGTCTGCAAAAACTGCTTTCCCTAAAGAAAACAAAATTTTAAAAAGACAGAATAGAATATAGCAACATCCGTATTCTTACTCTCAAACATTATTCTTTTTGCACAATTCCAAAAAATGTATATGTAAGACCTCTGCTCTGATTATTTTATGGGGAAAATGAAGAATTCTTCTTGAAAGATTTTCTCTGACCTCATCAGATACTCATAAGCATGCAACCACCTTCAAACATAGTATATAATACACCTCTTTAGAAATTATTGTTTGACATTAATGACTTTTTAAAGCTCACTGGTATGCTAACAGTTTACTGGTACAGTACATTTTATGCCTAAAAGTTTTGCTTTTTGCAGCATAGAACTAAGATTATATTATCACACTATAACCAAATAGTACAATCTTTTCCTCTTTCTTATAAGTAAATACATTAGAAGCAAAAGTGTTATGCAGAAGTAAAATATATTGTTGTACAATGAGCACGATGGGGGAAAGGGCAGGCAGATGAAAGTGGAAAACACAAAGGGCTAGAGAAGGAATCAGCATAAGAAAAAATGAAATTGTATCATAATAAAAGTGAGAAACAATTCAGGAAGCAAAAGTTTACCCAAAAAGTTTGCTTTCTTTTTTTGGTTTTTATCTGTTTGATTTGATTTAAATTGTTCTCATGAAGTATAGCTTGTGCTACAAATCTGTACTTTAATCACTTTTTCACCTAAAACTTCACTATTTTTAACTGGGAATCTTGTTTGAGTTACACAGTTGCATAATCACTATATTTTTGTAGTGTGAATTTGAAATATTTCAGAAGCTTTGACCAGAATCATCACACATAACCCCTCTGCACCATTAAACCTAATATGTGACTAAGAAGCTGAGATGATCCCCAGTGATAAATTTGAAATCCTGCTTATGGAATCCTCTTTCCTTCCAGATTCAGTAATAAAAAGGAGAGCAAACAAATTAGCCTGGCTTAGCAGCATTGAAATGAAGATTAGGGTTTGACTTCCTGAACAGTGAATTAGGTTCAGAACACCAAGGCAGGGAGGATACATTTTTCAGGACCTTTACTAATCAGTTTGTAAATTAAATTACCGGATATAACATAAACAACCCTATATGATGGAGGGAGCAGGAGTGTCAAAGACATTGGAAAAAGTGTCCTTCATAGGCAAGAGAGAATGATGATAAGAATTTAAAGATATATGTCAAATATAATAGTATGAATAAGAGACTGTGTATTCAGATACTTATATCATTTAAATCAATATATTACTGAGAATTTACAAAATAAGACATCAAACATTTTAAATCACAAGCTGCTGAACATTGTTGTAGGGTGAGAATTGGCAATAAATGCCATATGATTTTTACAGCATATTTTATAATCATATTCCTTAGAGTATTTTATTCTGTATATTTCTGGATTCTCCTATGCAATGAATGGGATTCCTCATTTTCATTATTGTATCTCATCTCATTTTTTTGGCACTTTTCCAAAACTGTAAATTATGAATTTATTTATTTATATCATGGAATATACTGAAGGCTTCACAATGTGAGGAATAATGCTATTTGATTCTTCCATGAATACCTCCTTCTTTAGCTTATGGCCTGCCTCAAAGTGTACAATAAATATTTCTAGAATACTAAATGAACATACACACAACACTTACAGCATTCTACCTATTTCATAGTTGTAATCGTTCATCCAGAGTAATTAGATATAGTTATAGAGAGACATAAAACAGCTGTTCAGTTGCTCTCATTATAATAACCTCGAGGTCATTCATTTTCTTTGTTTTGTTTGCAGTTAAAAGAAGTGTGGCTTGAGCTAGCAAGTAAGGCTGCCTGAGGACACATACTATAAAATTATCTTGGACTCATGACTTACCCTCTCTGTGCCTCCATTTCTTCATCTATAAAATGGGTTACTAATAGTATTATCCAAGCCAGGCATGGTGGTGCACGCCTGTAATCCCAGCACTCGGGAGGCTGAGGCAGGAGGATTGTTGCAAGTTTGAGGGCAACCTGGGCTACAAAGTGAGCTCAAGGCCAGCTTGAACTGCATAGCGAGACCCCGTCTCAAAAAGACAAAATAATAATAATAATAGTATTATCTCACATAGTGAAGAGTTAATGTATATAAAATGATTAAAGAGTGCCCAGAATACAGTAAGCTCTCAATAAATATTGGCTCTTCTAGAATTATTATTGTTCTAGAAGTTATCACTCTTCTAGTTCTTCAGTTGGCTTATACTGCAATGACATATCATCTTGGTTACTTTTCTCTTGTTGCTGGGACAAAATACCCAACACCCAAAATGTTGGCAAGAAAAGTTTTTTTAGCTCACTGTGGAGTAGTAATCCAATTTCCCCTTGACAGTCTGAGTCAGTCACCCCAGATAACGCAGTGTCTCCCTGTTTAACTTGTTTCCTCAGAAGCATGAGGAGACCAAAATGACCAGGGAGAAGTCTTAGCCTCCAGTTCCATGGTACCATTGTTGTGCTTCCTGGTATAAGCCTTTCCCCCTCTGGAACCAAAACTTCTAAGCCAGCAGAACATAAGGTCATAGGGACAGGAAGCAAAAATTTTGCTAGTGAATTACTAAGGGTAATGGTGAGTGGTACCATTCTTACTTCCACTCCTTGATTCCTTGGACCTATGAATCCTGGCTATGGGACACAGAGTACCGTATAGTGAACACTGACTCAAAGCATATACTGCCTTTCGAAGTACCTTACCCCAGCCCTGCAAGCTATTGCCACCTAGCTGGCACCTTAACTGTGTCTTCAAAAGGCCATTCCACCTTTCTATAAATCCAGCTGCCTCTGTATGGTGAGGAACATGGTAAGACCAGTGAATTCCATGAGCATGAGTCCATCACCTCACTTCATTGGCTGCAAAATGTGTTCCTTGATCAGAGGCAATGCTTTGTGGAATTCCATGATGGTGGATAAGTCATTCTTTGAGTCCACAGATGGTAGTTTTGGCAGAAGCCTTACATGCAGCAAAGGCAAATCCATATTCAGAATGTGTGTCTTTGCTAGTAAGACAAAACACTGTACCTTCCATGATGAAAGTGGCCCAGTATAATCAACCTGCCACCAGGTCACAAGTTGATCGCCCCAGGTAATGGTGCCATATCGGGGACTCAGTGTTGACCTCTGCTACTGGCATACTGGGCATTCAGCAGTGGCTGTAGCCAGATCAGTCTTGGTGAGTGGGAGTCCACTGAGCCCATGCATAACCTCCGTCCCTGCCACCATGGCCACTCTGTTCATTGGCACATTGGGCAATGACTGGGGTGACCAAAGAAGAAGGTTGGCCACTATCCACAGAATGGGTCATCTTACCTACTTAATTATTAAGGTCCTCTTGTGCTGCTGTCACCTTTTGGTGAGTATTTATATGGGAAACAAATATTTTTTACATCCTCTACCCACATGGAGAGGTCTACCCACATAACTCTGTCCCACATGTCTTTGTCACCAATTTTCCTGTTGTGTTCTTTCCAAGTTCCTGACCATCCAGCCAGACTATTGACTGCAGCCCATGAATCAGTATACAGTTGTACATCTGGCCATTTCTGCCAGGCGAAATATACTAAGTGCACTGCCTGAAGTTCTGCCCACTGGGATGATTTCCTTCATCACTGTCCTTCAGGGATGTCCCAGAAATGGGCTGTAATGCTGCAGCTGTCCACCTGCAGATGGTGCCTGCATAACATGCAGAGCCATCCATAAACCAGGCCCTAGCCTTCTTGTCCTCTGACAGCTGATCATGTGGTACACCCCATGAGACCATAGGTGCATGCTGGGAAACAGAAGGCATTATAGTAGGTGTAGGAGCTATAGGTATCTGGGAAGCTTCCTCATGTAATTTACTTGTACCTTCTGGATCTGCTCTGGCTCAATCATGAATATACCATTTTCATTTAATGATGGACTATTGCTGTGCATGTCCAACCTCGTGACTCGATGGATCAGATAATCCCACGCTATGATAGGCAACTCAGGTCGCATAGTGATCTGGTGTCCCATAGTCAAGCGTTCAGTTTCCACTACAGCTGTTTGTCAAAGCAGAGTAGTTGTTTGCAGATGATGGCAGAACCTTGCTCCAAAAGCCTAAAGGCCTCCACTGCATTTCACCTATGGGGGTCTGCCAGAGACTCCAAACAGTGTCTCTACCTGCTACTGATACTTCAAGTACCATTGGATCTGCTGGATCATATAACACCAGAGGCAGAGTGACCTGCACAGCATCCTGGACCTGTTGCAGTACAGTGACACACAACCTGCAAATGTCAGTGTTTCAAACGTAAAATTTATTTCTCGCACGCATTCCATGTCCAACATAGGACTGCAGGGAAGATCTACACATTGAAGTCACTCAGGATGTAAAATGATGGAAACTTCTTTTCCATGCATATTTTCCTGATTGCTGCAGTGAAGGCAGAGGAACCCAGCATACTTGACAACAGCTTCTAAAACTGTTTTGTGGAAGTATCTTACTCCCGCTCACAAATTGTTGGCTTAAAAATACAGCAATATAATTGATTTTGCCAGACAGGCGTTTAGGCCACTGAACTAAATCCCCAGCCCAAAATAATTGATCTTGGTTGTATTAGACTTCATGCACAAAAGTCCTGACCCCAATGAGGAGCACCAATTCTTTAACCAAGTGGGAATTCAAGTTCTTTTGAATTTTATGTGTTTATTTAGTAAAATATTTGTTTCTTTCACTTTTTTTCTTGTTCACTTCGGTAGTATTTGTTCCTGTCAATTAGCATTTTCAGTTGTGCAGTGTCAGGTAGATTCCATTTTCCTCCTGGTTTATGTTTATCCCATTTTCCTACTAGTTCATCTGGGAAGTGGAAGTAGAGAATCTGTAAAGAAAATTGAGCCGAGTGTGGCGGCTCACACCTGTAATCCCAGCACTTGGGAGGCTGAGACAGGAGGATCGTTGCGAGTTTGAGACCAGCCTAGGCTACAAAGTGAGCTCAAGGCCAGCCTGAATGGCACAGCAAGACCCTGTCTCAAGACACAGGGCCAGGGATTTGGCTCAGTGGCCTAAGCACCTGCCTGGTAAATGTGAGGTCATGAGTTCAATCCCCGGTGCCACACACAAAAAAAGAAAAACTTGAGTGTATTCTCATAAGCTGAAAATATAATTACCAGAAATTTATTGAGGAAGTTCTGAGTACTTGAACTTTATGCTTATAATAACAATTTCCACCGAGGAAGCATCATCATAAATATTAACATAACCATAACACAGCAAATCATAAAATACAAAAACAGTAGAAAAAGAAGCATGTAAATTCACAGGAACAATATAGAGCACTGAGATAGATACAGAGAAATACCATGAGCTGAGGTGTCTTCTACTAAACTGTAACTCACTTTCAGGTCCCACAGTGTCAAAGGGGATAGCTACTTACCATAAAGAAGACAGCCTTTCTCTACATTCATTCTAGAGTTCGCAGTAGATGAAAATAGTACTTTACTTCTCCTACAAAGGATACGCTTAGCTCCCAGAATCAACCTCTTGTGAACTTCACAAATGTTACATGTTACAGATCACTGAAGCAGCTTTATTGTTTTCAATCTGTTTCCTTATTCAGATTAGGTAAATTCTTGTGGTTCACTTTCCAATTACATAATTGTTCGTTTTATTATTGAGCCCAACCCCTCTGCTTTTATTTTGGTTGATTGTCATACCTAAATTTTCCATTTTGTTCTTCCCATTGCTTCTTTGCTGAGACTTTTTACTTATTGCAGCTTTTATTTTTTTTAATTGTGGCTGCTTTAAATTATTTGCCAGCAAATTTGAGCACCCCTGTCCTCTCAATGTTGACATCCATTGGTGATCTTTTTACATGCTGTTTGAGATCTTACATGTTCTTATATGACAACCTGATTAGATTAGATTCAAACCTGAAAACTTTTATGCTCTCAGATTTTTATCTCATTTTAATTTCTTCTTCTAGTTGATTTTCTGTGACATCCTTCATTAGGGGTGCACGGGCACTGATTCATTTTTGATAGAAGAGGTGGAAATCTCCCCACTTAGCTACCATTGAAAGCCAAAGAGTGAGGAATTCCTCCATATTTCTTGGTGTGAATGAAAGTCCCAGTTTTACATATGGTATCCACTCATGGGGGCACCTGCATTGCTGTTGTTCAGCTGCGGAAGTCCTAATTCTCCACTAGGTCTCCTCTAACGTTAACCCAGTGGAGAGTGTGGAGATGCCTCATTATGTCCAACAAGGTTTGAAATGCAGGCTGTCTTCACGTTCTCCACTGGCTCCGGGGGATGGGCCACCAGAGAAGAAAGTCCTGGTTTGCTACTTAGCTTTTGCTGATATCTGCAACCTCACTGACAATGTTGGGATGCTTCATGACACCTTCATGAGGGTTTAGGTTTAGCTTCTCTATGAATCCATTAGTACTGTGGGTGGCATAGGGCTACAGAATGTTCTGTGATGTTTGGCTGGAGAAAGTACAACAGCTATTATCTAAAAGTTTTCTGCCTTGTTAAGTTGCCTGTCTTGTTTCTCTGACTAGAAAGAGTAAGCTTTTGTTAGGGCTGTCTTGTCTCTACACATAGGCCTGGCTGAGTTGCCGGGTCTTTTGCTCCAAGTGAAGGATATTCAAGTAGTCTTGCATATCATAAAGACCACTCATCATTGTGTTGTCCCTTAGGTACTGAGACTTAGCCATTCTGCCTTCTCTCCACTTTTCAGAATCTCCTTATGTTCGTTTTATATATAATGTCTAGAATTGAGAAAAGTTTAGATTTCTGCTCAGTCCTGGTAAATTCAATTGTTTAACTTTAATATGATTTTTTTATTGATAAAATGTAAAACAAAATTTCATAACAAAATAATAGGAGAGTAGCAATAGTTATTACACTAAGTATTGTTATCTTTAAAGTAGTTAATCAGAGTATAAAACATGGGCATAAAAAATTCTCCATACAGTATTAGCGCAAACCTTTCTTTTCAATGAACTCAGAGACACTAGGAGTATAATGATGTTGTATTGTGTTTTAACATAATCTTAGGGAAAATCATTATAGCAAGATTTTGACGTAATCTTGCTTAAAACTAGTGAGATTAGTACACAAAGATAAAAATTAACTTACATTAAAATTATTTATAGAGATATACTACTTATAATTATTCCCCCAGCAGTAATTATTTGGAGAGAAACATAAAATTATAACACAAAAAAACATTAAAATATACTTCATATGTTTATTATTTTTATACTTTCAAATATTCCTTTTATGTCTGCAGCTTCTTGAAGTTAAAAACATTTTAATAAATTCACTGAATATTTATTAAAAATATACTGTGTACCAGATGTTATACCAGAGATATAATGATGAGCGAAACATGTACAGCTACTGCCTTAATTGAACCTAAAATGTTCTCCTACAATAAAATATAAAAATAAAATATGAAATCAAATCTCTTATGAGAGGGTTTTATGTTTCTTTGAATAATGAATGCTGCTCAGAAAAATTAGAATATTATCTCTTTAAGTGTATTAATCTAAATGCTGTATACAGAAATACCAACTTCTCAAGTAGTGGTATTTATCACCATGTTTATTGAAATTAAATTGAAAACAAAAATTACATTCATGAAATGTTCCATTGGACATGCAATGTGGATATTTCAGTAGTTACTGCAACATCTTGTGGACTTTTAATATTGTTTTAGAGTGTAAAAAAACAATGTTATCCAATGATGTTCCATGGTTGTTAATGGTTTATACTAGCTGAAAGCTATAAAATCATCCAAGGACTCTGTTCAAGTTAGAATAATAATTTACCAAGACAATTACTACATACTGGAATTTTTTGCAGCTTTAATTCAGTATTATTAATAATGGATAAAATTGCACTTTTCTCAGGTTGCTGTGGGCAGCAGGGAATTATTTCAATGAATATTTCAGCACCTTATTTTAATCATTGCTCTACCAAATCCAAGTGGGCAATATTTTATACTTTTTAATTCAGTCTACTAAGAAACCATGGTCATTAAATTGCAAACTATTTGTAGTGAGGTCTACCTTGTGATTTATAAGCCTTGTTAAAAGCAGTGTAAAAGAAAGCAAACTGAGCCATTAATACTTGTAATTTGATGTTGCATTTGTTACCAAACTCATGATTTATGTTTTCAGTGAAGAAAAGAACATTGTAAAAAGAAAAAAAAACTAAGTTGAGTGTTGTGATGTCTAAAATATAAGAAGGTTACTATTTTGGGGTTTTTTCATTTGTAGAGGAAGTATGTATACAAACACAGTATAAAATATAAGTATCTCAAAATTCATTTTATTTTTCCAGTGAGATCAGACAAAGCTTTAATTTTGTAAAGAAAAATAATTTCCAATTAGGCATTTTATTAGTAGCAATTCAGACTGTTTCTTTATTTTCTTATATATAGCCAATTGCATGATTTCTGGCGTTTGGATTACTGGGAAGATGATCTTCGTCGAAGGAGACGATTCGTCCGTAATGCCTTTGGCTCCACGCATGCAGAAGCACTGCTGAAAGCTGCTATAGAATATGGTTAGTACTGATTCCTTTGGAACACACATACTTATGGATATGAGATGACTTTTGTGTTTGAGAATTTATTTCCCCACCATCACCGTAATTTATTGTTCTCCATGTTGTAAGGCAGAAATATTTTGTTCTGACTTATCGTTTAGCATTATTTAAATTATACTTAACCCAATATGTCTTACACTACATGTATTTGAGCCTACAATTTGTTTTTGAGAGATTAAAGTCTTCACATAGTTAGTTATGAGTCAGTGTTCCTTTCATACAGCCCTAAAGTAGAATAGAATCATTTTTTTATTAAGTGTCCTTCAAGTTTTAGTGTTCAAAACCCATGGTGAAAAAAAAATTGTCATAATCCTGCGTGCAACATTGCATATTTTCATGTATAGATTTGTGTGTAGTACACACACACTCACACAGAGTATACTCTATCTCTATGCATACATGTACATAGATACATAAATGAAATAGATGTGTTCTTAGTAACCTCCTTACATGATGTTTTATTATTTTTACTTTATTCTTTTTAGGCTAATAAAACAAAATAAAATTCCTGTTCAAATCTTCCTATTTAAATCCACATCCATCCTCTGCTGGGTTACAAATGAAGTTTGAAAAAACAGTCACCACTTACATTATCAGTTACCATCTCAGAATAGAATTATACTTGAAATTATCCTTTATAAATATGCAATTATTAAATATCAAAATATGTTTTATATTTTAATAAAAATGATATGACTTTAGTTTGTTGTCCATTAAGTATGTTTAAGAACACTTTTTCTATTAACTTATTTTTAAATGTTTTAACAAGTTTAAGTTTAATCATACCATAATTTTATAAACTGTGTACATTGAAAAAAACACCAAAGTTGAACAGTCCATATATTTTTAGTCACTAAAGTACTTGTATTTATTATATTAATTTTCATTTATTTGATAGTAATAAATATTTTAAAAATCAACTATAATTGTAAAATAGATTTTGTCACATTATCGTTTCTATTAAATAGGTTTTATCACTCGGTAACTTCTGTTCTCAATTTGTTGGAAAGGGAAAATGTTCAATCCTAACAAAAAGCAAAGATTTTAAAATTGGTCATACCAATAAGCTATTAATTTATTTCTCTTAGTAAGTTTCAAAGTATTATTTTTAAGTAGAGTACACGAGAATTTCATATGAAACTGTTATGCCTAAGATAAACATATAGAGTAATTTTATACAGTAAAAGTAACTTTGATAAAAAAATGCTTGAAAAAACTGTAATTGACCTTACTTTAGATAATTTCTTTAGCCAAATCTAAAGATCACCTAAGAATTTTAGCACACTAAAGATTCGATGCTAACTTAAAGTTAGTTATTTTTTTGTGATGCTTTAGGATTTTTAGAAATATTGTCCATTTAACAATGGTATGCTGTATAATAGAAACTTAAAGCTATTAAAATTTTATTTTATTTATCCAATAATTTAGGCCTTTTCACCAATCATTCTTAATTTATCTCCTTTGAAATTAGAAGCATTTAGAGACAATTAGCAAGAGAGTTTAGGCTATGTGAAACTCAGTTGTCAAACATTTAACTATATATGATCTACCTTATACTACGTTTGCCACTCTGCAGGTTACTTGAAAAACAACCACGTTGCTAAGAAATAAATCCTTAAAAATGAATACATATTTACATTATAGCATACTTTATTAGTGTCAAAGCCATTCATAAACAAATTTCTAAACTTTTACTTTAAAATAATTCTGAGACTGAAGCATGTTCTACTTGCATAGTAATACTGTTACTGAGCCTGAACTAAAAAAATAGTGCCCTGAGTTTTAACTGTATAAGAGTTGTAAGTGTGAGGAAATGTGTATGTACTGAAGGTGTATTTTAAAATAAATATTACTAATTTTTTTTCCTTGGGAAGGTGGTACTGAGGATTGAACTCAGGACCTTCATACTGAGCTATATCCCCAGCCTTGTTTGTTTATTTTTCATTCTGAGACACAGCCTCCCTGAAGAGTTCAGACTGGACTTGAACTTACGGTTCACCTGCTTCAGCTTCCCAGAGTCCTGGGATTACAGGCATTTGCCACCATACCTGGATGCTATTTACTAATTTTAAATGCCACATCGCCAGTAGTATTCAGTACCTCTCAATCTTGGTTCTTTGATAAAAAGAGAGAGAAAACCAGGTGTGGTAGCACAGGTTTGTAATCCCAGCACTCAGGAGGCTGAGGCAGGAGGATTGTTGAGAGTACGAGACCAGTACTACAAAGTGAGCTCAAGGCCAGCCAGCCTGAGCTGCATAGTGAGACCCTGTCTCAAAATGACAAAAATAAAAAATAAAAGTAAAAAGAGAGAGGACTATGTTTTAACTTTATACATATTATAAAAGCAAAAGTCATATCTATGCTATAAAATATAGAGAAAATCTACTAGAGTACTCCATGGTCATTCTCCAGGAGTATCATCAGTAAATGGAGGACCATAGAGCATTTCAATAATTCTACCTCCCCAAACAGTTCTAGAGTACATGTCTTCTGTCCTTTACTATAATCCACAGCTATAGACATTCAGAACGAAGGAGAGAACCACCAATAAAATGTGAAGGATGTGGAGAGTGTGAGATGGATGCAGTCCTTGGGGCGATCTCTACAGAGAAGCAGAGGGAGGAATTACAAACTGCCAAAAGAGATCTGTAGTACTGTATCTATTTCTAACCTGTAATATACTCTCCTGCACACACACACACACATATATGATATTTCTTTGGGAGAAATGGGAAGTAAAGGTCAGTAATTGTTACAAAGCACATCATCTAGTAAAAATAGAAGTTGAAAATTTTAATTTACAATACATTTTGTATATTTTAAAGAAATATATTCAGAACACCAATAAAAAACGAAACAACAAAAAAGTGGAAAAAAATAAAACTTAACCCATCATCTGACCACTGTCATTTAACATTTAAATATGTTTACTTATGCTGTAGTCTGACTATATACAGACTGACATTGAAAAGATTACATATTTTCATGTTGGGTAGTCATAGATGAAGGGTATATTTATAGCACAAACTTTTAAGCTTTCAAATTCTGAGTAAGCTTCTAGGACAAATTCAACTTGTTCCTTCTTATGTCAAATAATTGCAGTGTTTCACCGTCCCTATTTTTTAGTTCTATCTTCATGTTAAGCATTAAATGTACAGAATCAGTGATGTAAACTTTGGGCAAAACAATTTTTGACTCACCTATATGGTAGCAACAAAACTATTTCAGGAACAAAATGATATTGTATGGATTTAATTTTCAATATGACCCAGAAGTACTAGAATCAAAGTACTGAGAATTTTAAGTTAGTTGTATATTCCGGGAGAACAATCTTCAAGTACTTAAATAAGAAATATTTAAGTGGCCATCAAAATAATCCTTGGGATTTGAGTCACAGATGGTGTTTTGTGTATTAATGGGAAACTTGTGTTCCAAGACTATAAACTGGGTTTAGCAAACTTCATGTTTTAATATAAATGTTTTGAGTCATTTAATTTGCCCTGATATCAATTCAGCCAGACTTTTAGATTAAATTATGGTTTAACTTTCATGTAATAGAAGGGAATATTTAAAATTTATCTATAATTTGGATTTTATGACATTATTTTCAGGTGATTTATTTGGAACCTCAAATAAAATATGTTAATGCTTTCTTTTAAATGAGCAATTGTATATAATTTCAAGGGAATAAAAAAAAGTAATTTTATCTCATATTTTCTTTGGAAAGCTTTCCCTTTTATGTCACTATTAGAACTTTTGGTTGACCTTTTTCAGTTGGGAAATATCCTTTACTCTGATGGAGTTTTTCATGCTTTTTAGTAATACTAATGAGTTGAATAATTTATGAGGTTGTCATGTGCAAAAGATTTGGTGTGATTTGATATACTTTCAGCCTCTGGTGTTGGAATGTGATTAATAAAAACCTAGAGGCATGTAATTTTTTCCTTGATGTTTGATGTTCTAATTTTGCATGCGCTGAATATGTTATTTAGGTGTTTTCTAATAGTTAAGTCTCATACAAATACAAATGTAATTGCTTACCAAGAATCTTACAGACCATAGCATTGGAAGAATACAAAGAAAATACTGTAAAGAAATACAAACTCATCTTTTGACCTGCAGGGTTTTCTTCTTCATGGCAAATTAGCTAATAGGGAAATGATTGAAAAAGGAGCATCCTTTATATAATTTATATTTTAAAGAAAAATATAGTGCAGATTTCTAATAAGTTTGCTTATCTCAGTTAACTATACATTATCCTTTAGCCCTGTGTTTCTCTTCTATAAAATTGCAGTGGAACAGTGTTTCGTCAAAGCTTAGGATTGCAAGTGCCTCCACGTCTGTGATCAAAGACATCATTTTAAATAATTCTGATCAGGCGTCACAGAGAGGCCAGGCTGTTTCAGCCTGGTGGGGAGGGAGGACATGGAGCAAAAATGACAAAGTTAATCAGTCATTTCTTGGGCAATAAATAATAAGATATGCTGAGAACTGCAAATGAGAACATTCTTAGGTTCCTCAGAGATGTGTCTGTTTAACACCTGATTTATCTAAGCTTGTGAAGCCATCAAGATATGACCTTGATGAATAAAAAGCAGCTCTTTAATGAATCTGGAATTAAATTAGTTTTTATGGTATATGCATGGCTACTGTAATGTGCTACTTGCATTCATCAAGGAATAAGGTATTAAGAATAAAAAATAGTAAGGCAGCTATATTATTGTTAAGAAAAAAACTATCAAATTATCTGATTTTTTTCAGCATGTATGTTATTCTGTCATTTGATAAAGATGATTTGATTTTTTTAACCAGTCAGCCTAGTTTGTGTTTTGTATAGATGCTAGTAAACCTCTTTGTAGTAGTTCATTGTAACTCCATTATAGTTGGTGTGTTTTTAATTGGCGCTTTACATTTAGAATGAAATATTTGGAATGAACTAGATGATATGCTTATGTTTCTAATAATTTACCAAAAAGTTAATGATACATTTTTCAGAGTGGGGAGAGAAAGACATGAGGGAGGCATCCATCAGCTCTTTCTGGTGTCAGTTCCACAGTTTACTCTCACAACCCTGTCTTCACACTGTTGTTTTCATAGTCTCTTAAAATAATTTAGGTTATATAAATGTTATTAAAATATGCTTATAAAATTCATTTTACAGACAATATACAGCTTTTTTATTATCAACAAATATATTAACAAGTCACCTTTTTGTGAATTTAAGATTCAAATTTTTAGGCTTTAAACATTTAGAAGAATCAATTAACTGTCAATTTAAAAGCATTTATTGAATAACTTCTGCATGCCATTCATGATCCAGATGCCAGGTTCAGTGATTGAGACAGTCTCTGCCCTTTAACATGTCGTTCACTGTAGCGGTTCTCCAGTGGGGTGAAACAGGGATATACTACAAGTATGTAATGTGTAGGCATGAGGAATGCTGCTGAAATAGCCTACCATGCATAGCACAGCTCCATAGAGCAACAATAATACCACAGAAAATCTACCGCCAAATGGCAACAGTGTCGAAGCAGGAAAATCCTGATAGTGAAAAGAGATAAATAGTCACCGTAGGGCTAGGTAGTAGTTCTACATCGTAGTAGCTACCTAATAATGAACTAGCACAAGGGAGATTCACTGACTGCACTGGTCAGAGTTGACTTCATAGAAAAAGTTACTTATAAATTGTATCTACAGATTATGATTTACCAGGTAAACAGAAAGGTGCGGGTGAGGATAAAAACAAAAATTACCAAGGCATACAACACAAAAGGCCCTAAGCTATTCCATTGAGTGGTCTCCATATTTTGTATTTGATAGCAGATCACTTTATAAAGGGTTCAAAAAGTATTTTTATTTTAGATGTTTTATACTCTCAGATAAAGCAAAAACCATTTGAGGACCAGAATGACATCTAACTATTCCATTTATAGCATCTATGTTTCCTGTGTGTTTAATATTCGGTAGCTATTATTTACTTAATTGATCATTGATTAATGTAAAGATGTATGCGTAGCATTTTACATATATCACTCATTACTTTGGGTAACATCATTGAAGGATGATTTTTCTGGGGATGAAGTCTAGAAATTTGGTACTTTCAAGGTCTAAAATATGTTTTCTATGTGCTTGTACTTTGTTTTCACTTAGAGCATCAAATGGTGTTGAAAATAAGGTGGTGACAAAAATATACTAATGTACTTACTGTTAAGTGGCATGAAACTAATTTAGATCACTGTTCACAATTTTGCTTATTTTAGGCTGATTTTTCATAACTGAAAAATTACATTCAAAATTATATTTTAGTATGGCATATATATTGAGGTGTATTATACATGCTGAGAGAGCTCAGTGAAGCTGACTGCCTAACTGAAGTTAATATATTTTAGCTGGATTTGAAAGGATGACTTGTAATCTTTCAAACATATGAGTGGGAGGTGACATTGTGGTTAAAAGAACCAACACCACACTTTATGACATACTCAAGAAATAGAAAATGGTGCTATATGATAGAGTAAGTATAGTGTGGGAAAATTGTATGAAGATGAACCTGAAAAAGTAATTTGGGGCTATATTGTAAAGGCTTGTCAGTACAATCATCAAAGGATTTATTAGCAAAAATGAGAAGCCATAATCCTAGGTGGCATGCCTGATATGCTAGAGCAAAAACTCAACTCCGATATCATTGGCTTGCTCTATTCTGTTGCTGTAAATACATTTGGAATTTTTCTTAACTGCAAGGGCATCTTTAAACATTTTCCCACTATAGAGTTTATCTGCTAATTTTTGACTGATTCTCACAGCTTACTATCCATAAAGATACATCCATACAGATTACCTTAGTATCACTCATGTATTCCATTTCACTTACAAAAACAGAATTAAGTGTTTTGGTGTTTATAAAAGTGCTTCAAAATAACCTGTATAAGCACATCCCATTGATCTGCCAACATACATACTTAAAGAAAATTTTCCATACTGAACTTTTATGATAGATCTTTAAAAGAAAAATCATTCCTAGGGTCAATGCCACCTGCTTCCAGAAGAAATTTCTGCACCCTCAACATTTTTTTTCAAGTTGTCTAGTTCATCTTTTCTTTATTACAAGGATTTCCAAACTTTGCAACTTCCATCCTATCACTCATCTGCCATCTAC
Organism: Cuniculus paca; assembly: GCA_004365215.1. NCBI lineage: Eukaryota > Metazoa > Chordata > Mammalia > Rodentia > Cuniculidae > Cuniculus > Cuniculus paca. The sequence continues at coordinate 25,379 of RJWT010000124.1, forward strand.
CTTTTGGTGTGTTATACAGGTTTATCTTTTGACTGTCCTCCTTATCCTTTCCCTCCTTCCCTTCTTCCCTCCCTCCCTCCCTTCCTTCCTTCCTTTCTTCCAGAAACCTTTGCTCATTATAGGAAGTGTAAAAACTGCCAAAAACATTTAAAGAAAGGAGGTAAGAAATGCTTATTCTTACTTATATCCATGGTCTCTTCTCGATTTCTTTTTGGTGTATTTACACTCCTGCTCATTTTTTCCTGTACATATTTTATCACAGAGACCAAACATTAAGCAGTGTACTCAAAATAATCACAAACATGAATAAGGCATCATCTCTACTCTATGATGTTTAGAGCTCCAAACTGGCCCAAGGTTTCCTAAGTTTTATCTCATGTCTCTTATACCAGTAAAATATGGCATGTGATTTTCATACAGTAAAATATTTTTTTAAATAATTAAAAATCAGAACCAGGGATATAGCTCAGTGGTGGAGCACCTGCCTGGCAAGTGCAAGGTCCTGAGTTCGATTCCCGGTACCAAAAAAAAAAAACTTCATAGTTTATCAGAAATTCTACCAAGCTGTATCATCATTTCTGTTCTTTTTTCATGTTAAAATAAAAAATTCTGCCAAGTACTATGCCATCTGAAACGCAGAGGTTTGATATGTACCATCATGTATATTTTTAAAATACATTTTTTCAAATTTCTTCTAAAAAGCAGAGTGCAGTTTTCTACATTGACTCTGTTTAGATTATTAACATTTCATACTTAAAATGTTTCATTTAAATTGAATAACATTTTCTTGCACTTTTTAATTGCATTTTCTGTTTAAAAAGCTTGTTTATGAATATCGCCTTTGTTGGTCTGCTTAAAGAAATACAGCTTACTTATGAATATTTTGAATTAGGAATAAATGAAATTCTGTTTTTGCTGTCAGAACCAAATTGTAAAAATGCATTGCATGTCTTTGAAAATCAGTATACTCTATTAGCAGGCCTGTCAATATAAAAAGTGCATTCCATTTCCACCTCTTGCTCTAATAACCTTTTCTGTGTTACTCTGAGGCAGTTATATAATCAGAGTATATTATCAGCTTACTGGAGTTGGGGAAGCATGAAATGAAAATCACGTTAATATTGATCCAATTCTTTTACTTGCAATTGTCCTTGAAGTCCTTTTCCACTGAGCAATAACTGTTGGTGTTAGGGAGGCATTTTCTTCTGTTCTTTCATAAGTTCTAGTAAATTGCTTATGTGTATAACTACTCTGAAATAAGAATTTAACAATTGGAATAATTTCTGTGAACGCTGAATTTCAATTAACACCTGGATTTCTAATACCACATGTTTATTACATCAATGAAGTATTTTCCTCCACTTTTCCAGTTGACAGCCTACCTGAAAGTATATGGTTTGTCTAATTTAAAATAAATGGATGTGTGTGCAAGTTCCTCTTTTGATAAAAAGGGTTCTATAATCTGGTTTCATGTAACATAATGAAGTGCTAAAATGGGTCCTAAGTTTTATAAATTATTATTTCCAAAAAGGGTTGCCATTTATGAATCAAGTTGATGATAAATTTAAAGCTGGTATCTTAGGTTTTAAAATCTATTTTGGATTATTCAACATATTCTCTTTCAAAAAAAGAAACCAAATTAGGAATTATGGTTAGACTCAATTCATTTAGACTAACATACAACTAAGAATGGGAGAATTTGATGTCTGAATCTATAATTTCATACCCATGTTTATTAAACTTCCTCAGTAGCTACACATATTTTTATTTAAGGTGTGTTTTCAGCAACAAATAGAATGGAAACAGTTTCATCTGTGGGAACACTTCCTTTCAGATGATGACTATTTTATGAATAAAATGAAACTCCTGATTCGGCCTTAGGTATAAAAGAAAATAAGATATTTAACATTTCTAGTCATTTATTTTTAATGTAGTACTTTAATCAATATCATTAACAGTTTTTACCTTTGTGATTTTTATACTGAAAGATTATTTTCTTTTTTTAAAAGAATCTTATTCTTTAAAGAAAATGCAATTTTTGTCTTTTAATGTTCGGTAGAATAGTGGTCTTCTCCTTTAGATCATCATCATTTATGTTTGTTTTGCAAGGAAATAACTTTGTTGTACGCTATAAAGTCAAACATAAAATTAAATTTAGAATTTAAATGATTTATAAGGAAAAAAATTAACGTGATAGTAAAGGATTGTTACAGCAAAGTGTATTCCATGTATGTAACTGTTATTTTTACCTAACAAATATAGTAAGATCAGCATAGTTTTTAAACAATAGGTTTCTCAGTAAATCATTCTTTCATCTTTTTTAAAAATTTTAAAGATTGTAAATGTATCAGTAATAGATTCACTTGTATTATTATATAAAATCATGTCATCATACCTAATGTATATTTATCTTAAAATCTTTTCATTTTCATGGAAAGTGAATAATACCATTTATAATTACTAAATGCAATGGTCAGAAAAGGTAGTGTTGCTCTGACTTATAGTTTTAAAGAGAAACTAAAACTTTTTTTTCTTTTAAAGAGAATAAAACAAACAAAACAGAGTAGAACAGAACAAAGCAGATCATAACAGAACAATGCAAGCAATATAGGACTTCAAAACATGACAGACAGAAGTCAACAATGGCTACCATCGTGTCTCTTGTTTTCTTCAAAATAGTTGTTCACACCTTCACACACAATAAATTCAAACAAAACAGAATAGTATGAAATCAATCAAAGCAAAAGAATGAAAGCATTACAGACTTTCAAACTAGCCAGTAAGGAATCACCAAAGGCTACCATAATGTCTCTTGTTTTCTTCAAAATAGCTGTCCATACCTTCCCATATATTGCAATCAAATACTAGATAACTGACTAAAACCAATCAAATCAAAGAATAAAACATTATTGGACTTAAAGCATAATGATAATAAATCAGCAATGGCTACCATAATGTCTCATTTTCTTTAAAGCAGCTGTTCATACCATCACCTTTAATAAAATCAATTCTTGTAAACTCTTTTAGGAGGAGTTCTAGACATGTATAAGCCTGTACATGTACATCTATCCTTTCTGTGTATTCTAACACTTTTTAAAGTATTTGTTTCATGAATGCTTGTTTTTCATAAGAGGTATTTAGGTTTGAAAATTCAGGTTTTTTTGTTTTTATTGGTGGTGGTTTTTTGTTTTGTTTGTGATTTCAGCATTTTGTCTTACTTTCATAAAGGTAGACTTTGTCAAAATGCATTGACTTAGCTAAATATTGTAAAATCATGCATATTGAAAATAATTTCTTCTTTGAATGTCATCTTATAAAACTGATTTTTTTAGATGTTTATAAACATTAGAATTTTAGATCATGCATTTAGGTAAAATTAAAATTCTGTTCCATCAATTTGCCTTCAAAGATTTCCTTCCAAAGATGAAAAAAAGTCTATATCAAGTATATTATCTTTAGTTCAGAAAGCAGTTTCTCTCTTTCAAATACCCAAGATTTTAAATATTTATATTAAGGCATCTATATTCAAAATCAAAAAGCATACTAAAATTTAATTGTTAAAAATTTTTATTTAATGGTCTTAAATGAAATATTTCTTTGAAAAATAGTTTTTAAATGTAATCTATTTATACTTCAGTCAGTTTCACAAATACTTCATAGCACCACTACTACCAGCATCCTGCTGTCTTCAGGGAGCATCCAGTTTAGTGGAGGGGTTGATAGGTCATATTACATTGTAATGAATCTAATAGGCTGGCAGGGCACCACGGTGGAAGGGCCTATCTCCAAAGAAGTTCAAGGAAACCATCACTAGTTGAATACATGACACTTATAGTCTTAAATTTGTTTTAATTTATCAAACTTATAGCAAATGTCTTTGAAAACTTATTGTACAAATAAACTTCACACATTTCAAAATGTTTAATCATTTATTCCTCTTCTTTTTTTTTTTTTTTGGTACCAGGGATCGAACTCATATGCTTTGCTGCTGAGCTATATACCTGGCCCTTCTATTCCTCATTTTTAACTTTGCAGTAATTCTGTGAGCGTTAGGTTGAAAAATATTATTTCCCTTAACTGGTTGGAAAATGAAGTTAAGAGATCAGTATGGATTTTTTAAAAGATATATTCGTAGTGGGTATTGGAAAAAACAATAAAGAATGGCAAATCACATAGTCCTCATTTATGAGATCACAAAGGACATAAAAAAATTAACTTAAGTAACAACATGTAAAATGAATAATAAGTGAATTATATTTGTGTTTTCATGTGCTTAGTCAGCAAACATTGTTGCCACTTCATATGATACTTGACACAGTTGAAATTAAGGTCCACTAAGAGAATCCAAAATGACTCCGAAGTGAATAATGATAATGCTTTTTGACCTATACCTTAGATATTAAAGTTATGCAGGAAAGGACAGGGAAGGTAAGATAATTCCATGCAGAAGAAATTACATATGTCAAACTGAGACAATATGGCATATTTAGGAATAGAAGTATTCAGATGCTGGGGAAGATGAGGTTCAAAGAGATCAGATCAGTAAAATAATGAGATTAAATGGGCAGCAACCAGCTCGTTAGCCATAGAACATGAATTTAAATTGTACTGATAAATTAAAATAGAAAATGCATTCTTACATAATTGTTATATGTATGAACCCATACATATATTAATATTTTTATATTAATCAATATGAATAATGTCTTAGTTACTTTCTCATTGCTGGGGAAAAATAGCCAGTAGCTACAAGTTAAAGGAGAAAAGGTTTATTTTAGCTCAGAGTTTGTAGAGGTTATTTTAGCTTATAGTCTGCTGGATCCAACCCACAGTAGCGTGGAAAAGGGCACAGCAGAGGAAAAATGGTTCTTGTCATGGCAAGCGGGAAGCAGCTGCCATCAAGAAAGGATAAGGGATATATACTGTACCTTCCAGGCCAGCCCCACAAGGATCATCTCATTCTGCCAGGCTTCACCTCACTACATCGTATCCAGCTATAACCCCATCATTGGACTCATCCAGTATCATAAACCCATGATCAGTCACCTGCCAAAAGTCCCACCTATGAGCACATGAGGCTTTGGAAGAAGATCTAGATGTAACCTCTAACAAATAATAATAGCACAAAACCATATGTAACATTAAAACTGTCTTATTTTGGATTTTTAATCTTTCTCTTTGTATATTAACCACAGGTTTATGATTTATGGCTTATTAGCTGTTTGCGAATTTTTTTATTTACTAGGATGACTATCTTAGGTTTGACAATAGGAAAAACAGCAATATACTCCTTAAACAGCAATATACTACTCCACAGTATTTTTGCTTATATTGGTTGTTTATATTTATCAATGGAAAATAAACTAACTTATTGGTCTTAATTTTTGGACATTCTAGGTACCTATACCCTTTGATCTTATTCAGATAAGTTAGTATGTCTAACTAGTAAATGCTAAATTTCAGTTTTCTCTCATTGTTGACACAAAGTACCCAACACCCAGAGTTAAAGAGGGGAAGGTTTATTTAGCTCACAGTTTGAAGAAGTTTCAGTCTATAATCTGCTGGCTCCAAGACAAAGTGGCACATGGTAGAGGGGCAACTGTTCATGGTGGTGGGTGACAGCAAAAGCAACAAGGGGCGAGGAGACAGAACTCTTTCATACCCTTCTGTTGTATGCAGCCTACCATCCTAGAGCAAGTATAGCTCTCATACCCTTCATCCTAGCCAGAACTATGCCAAACCAATCAGTGGAGTGATTTATTAATCACACACCATTAATCCCAGCATCACATAATCTAGATTCAGTCACCTCTGAAAAGCACTCCCCCCATGACTGCTTGAGGTTTTGGGGAAACATCCAGAAACAAGCCATAACACCTACTTAAAGTAAGAATAAAATATTTAAAATTACATAATAATATAATTTTAGTAGTAATAATAATACTAGAGTATAATAATACTGGAAACATTTTAGTGCTCCTGTTACTTTGCTTCTAAAATATAGTTTGTTTCATATGAATCCCTAGTTATTCAGAGAAATTTTATGTGAGAGAATTTAGGATAATATAATGTGGTATTGTACATTAGGTGACATTTTTACATTCAGAGCTTCTCTAAATATGTGTCTTTACTAATAAGACTGTGTATAGAATCCTTTTATGTATTTATTTGTATCGTGATACAAAAAAAATCAACTTTGGATTTGACCTGATCACTCTATAAATTAATTTTTCCCTCCAAAATTTTATGCCATTTTAGCTTTTCATAGCAAGTAAACATGTATTTCTATCATCTCTAGCTTTTTACATGATTAACATTTTAAAGTCAATGGCATTCTGGTGGTTTGTGATATTTGCTTGTTAGTTTCTTGATGAATGACTAAAGAGGCCAAGAAGTGCACTCAGTCTAACATGTCTTCTGAAGATAGATGATCTTAAATAAATTCTCTTTCCAATCAGATTTTGATTTGTTGGGTGATAAACCAATTCTTTCTAAGGACAGTGTTTACAAGCCTTGTAATGAGACAGCCCTCTGAAACCTTACTTCTTTTGCCTGTAATTTTGATGAATGAAACTCTAATTCATAAAAGATATTGTGATTGAAAAGCACCTTTAGATCTCATATGCTTTAATTTAGATAAATGTTTGTTGTAATACCATAAAATCAGGAAGTTCAGTGAGCTTCAAATTGATGACTCTTCAATAGGGATAAGATCACTGTGTTGATATGGACTCATTTACTATATATCTTTTAAAGACTTGATTGTTTTACTGCTTTAAAACTAGGAGGGATAAAATTGAAACTTGATGTATACTTCAGAGCTCACCTGTCTACTAAATTTTCTCTAATGATAGATTTTTTATTTTGAAAATACAAAAATAGTGTAAAGCTTTTTTTTCCCTTGTGATTGTGACAAGGAAAACTTGCTTTATTGGACTGACTCATACTTAAACAGCTTTATTGATTCTTATGCAAAGAACTGAGTTCCCTTCATGAAACTGCATACATGTTCGCCAGTTTTCTCCAAACTGGATTAAATCAGTAAGATTCTAAGCTTTCTTGGGAATTTAAGACTTAGAAATATCCAGCAGTAACTGAAATGTCTATTCCTTTTTAAAGGATTTATAAGAGCTTTCTTTGTGCCAGGCATTGTGCTAAGAATTGAGAATACAGAGACAAACTTGTTCCTAATGGTTAAAGTTCTTCTAGGCTGTCCTGGAGATAAATATGCATTACAATACCCGTAAGTACTTCAGCAGCAGGATTTATGAGGTGTGGTGAACACATAAGGGAAAGGGAGTACAAATTTACCTTAAGAAATCAGAGAAGGAAATGAGGTTGGAGGTTAAACTTGAGTTCACCACATGTTTGTAATACACCTGTTAAGGGCTAGACGCAGAGGTTTCAGCAATGACATCATAGCCTAGAGGAGAGGGCAGACAAAAAACCGATTATATATAAAAATACAAATCAGTTGGTTAAGAAAGGGACCAGAAGAAAGTGAATTTTGAAGGGCAAGTAGAAAATAGCCAGACAGGGATAAAAAGAAAGGATATAAAATAAAGAGTGAAAAACACTAGCATGGGTTAAGAAGTGTGTGAGAATATGACATAAGTTAGAAGTTATAAATTGTTGTGTACTGCTGAAGGGGAAGTGCAGAAGGCTACAACAAAGTCCCTAGAGAACAAAGGCCTTGGTCAGCCATGCTAAGGAGTTTAGATTTTATTCTGCAGTGTAAGTCTTGCATTGAATGTTGTTGATTGGGAGGAGTTAACAAAGAGTATTGAGCAGGACAATCTTCAGTTTACTATGTTTTATAATAATCATTCTGACAAAACTGACTGAGTAAGATTGCTATCAAAGCCACCTAGACCAAACTGATGATGACTTGAACTGGAGAAATGGTAGTTACCATACAGAATGGATCCTACTTAGTTGGTCAAAAGAGGAAGAGTAGGAAGTGGAAGAAACAGTTAACTCAAGGATTTGTTCAGTTAGTATTTTCCAGATAAGTATGTCAGGAATATGGTTATTAAGATTTATGGAGTTTACTTTTTATTTTACAGTATGTCTTGCACTGAGAGTTGTTGATTGGGAGGAGTTAACAATATTGAACAGGACAATAATCTTCAATATACTTTGTTTAATAATAATCATTCTGACAAAATTGATATGAATAAGGTTACTGTCAAAGCTACTTAGACCAAATTGGTTATGACTTGAACTACAGAAATGGTAGTCACAATACAGATTGAATCCTAGATTGTTGGTCAAAAAAGGAAGAGTAGAAGGTACAGAAACAATTAACTCAAGGAAATGTTTAGAGAGACTTCTGATTTATTAATAATAGCACTTACCTTTTTTTTTTCTTTCTTTGGGTAAATGATACAAGCTCTAAGTTTCCCTAATTAAAATACTACCCATGAACCAAATAGTTTACAAAGACAGCTACCCCCAGGAGATTACTGTTGTGCTGGCTTTGTATCACCAAAAATAAGCAAAAATTAAGATAAGGTTCTAATGCATTGAGGACTCTATTTTTAGTCTTTTATTCCAGAAATAAGAATCATCTATGGGCCAATCAAATGAGAACACACATGTAATACATTTAATTTCCTTGCCTCCAATTAAGTATTAATTTTTAAAGCTATTGATTTCTAAGGTATTCATCACAATATATATTTAACACTCTATCACTTGATATTGTTATGTATTAACCATGCTTTCTAAAAGCTATTATCCAACAGGAACTGAGATGACAGACTTTCTCTCTCAGTCAGTGAGACTCTACAGTGATATTGTGACATGAATCTGTTCTTCAGCATGTGTTTTTACTTTTATAGGGACTTTCTTTGAGTCAGTTTGTTAAAGTTTTAGCAAATAGTATTGGCCTTTCGTCACTGACAAAAAAGAACAGCATCAAAGAAAGAAAAGAAAAAGCTAATGCTCTGTTTTACAATGCAAAAGTTTTGTGGCACCTAACTGCACTTCCAAGAAAGTGGTTTAGCAAATATCAACAGACAGTGATGGACAGTTGGATGTTCTTGGAATAAGCCTGAAAGAATTGACTGAAAGTTTTATGAATTGGAACTGGAGAGAATTTTGGCCAAGGCATAACGTAGTCTGGATAGCAGCTGTTTATGAACATACCGTAACATCACCTACAACTACAATACAACACCACCATATAAGACTAATATTACTAGGTTCTTTTTCCAGGAATATTTCCACCATGTGTCCTTGAAGCCTATACCCTAGCACAATAAATTACAGTGTTTTCTTTCAAATTGATTTTTAACTGTAAGTGATATGAAATAGAATATATATATATGTGTAATTTGTTTGCCCTTTATACGATTTCAGATTCATTGTCACCTGCCAGTGCAGGTGCTTGAATGTAAATATGTAAGCATTTATTAAACAATCAAATCCATGAGGAATACATTAGTATCTAATCTTTACATTGATTGGCATGTTAATGCCAAGATAAAATTGTCTATATTTCAGTGTTTTCCCTTATTTTTGTGTGCTTTGATTTTGGTTTTTGTATTCTATACAGCAAAATAAGGCCATCATTTATTAATTGCTAAAGAATCAGCTATTGTGAATTATGTTTCTATATCATTCCTAACTCTTTCTGTGACTATCAAATAACCATCACTTTTTCCTTCAGCTTAAATGCTTTTTTGTTATCTTCAAACCTATCTCACCTACTTTAAAAAAAAAGTTCATCTATTAATTAGTTAATTCATATAAAAGTATAGTTATCTAAAATTATGATTGTATAGATCAGAAAACTTGAGTTTCTGGTGTGGTACACACTTTTTGTAGACTATGCACTGATATTAAAATGTGAATTGTGAGTCCCCTGACAACTCATGTAGCTTTATCACCCTGTGTCCCCATCTGTAAAACAAGGGAGGAGCTTAAATACCTTTCTCACAAAAGACCAAACAAGATAAAGAAGTTAAAAATGTTCTCTGATTACAAAGTAATAATGCAGCATATCACTAAAGGACAGTAATAAAAGTTAAAAAGTAATAGTTATTTACAGTACTCACTGACAAAAACCAATCACGGTGACCTAAATTATATTTTTATTTTGATTAGGCACTGAAGAAGATGTGGTAAAGTCAAAGAAAGCTTTCAGAAGTCAAGCAATAGTGAATCAAAATGCAGAGACTGAACTGATGCTGGAAGGAGATGATGATGCAGTCAGTCTGCTCCAAGAGAAAGAAATCGACAATCTTGCAGGTAAATTTCTCAACATTTTTCTTCTGTTGTGATAAGCACACAAAAGTTACTGAATTCAGAATTTATCTCCTGGTAGATAAGTGTGTGCAGGTAGTCATAGTGATCAATCATATGAATATTAATAATTTATCATTTTCTAGTATTGAAGAGAGGACCTCAAACAAATGTATATTTTACTTACAAATGAATAGCACCGATTGTAATAAAGAACAATTTTTATATAGGGGAAATAATGTATAAGTTTATACAATACACATACAAATGCCTTTATCACTGGAAAGTAGGAAAGGGTAATAGACCTCTTGACTTACTTACGTCCCTAATCTGCTAATGGCTGTGAAGAATGGCCTCTTTAGCCAGGTGATCATGGAGCTGTCATTTCCTCCCACTGTCACTCTTCAGTGTCACTCCCACATTGCTAATTCCCATCACTAGAAGACATTCTTCCCCAGATCACCTTGTCTCAGGGCTACTCTAAGGTCACTTAAGGATAGCATCAGCAATGAGCAGATGGGGTATGACTGTACAAAGGGGTTGACTGATGACCTTTTTATTTCATACTACCTTGAGAATCTAATTTGGACGAGGCACAATTTGAGAGCATTCACCAAACTCCAGAAACTACTCTATAAAATAATATCCTAGATCTCAGGTTAAAATCCCTGCTTTAGAGCCTTTAAAAGTGACTACTACTTATCTCAGTTGTGTATATTCAACCCATATAACATTGGAAGGAAGATGGGAATAGAAAGGTGGACTTAAACATTAGTTATCTTTCTGTTTGCTAACTTGTACTTCTAGTTCCAGAAACATGGCTATATAAAAGCCTCCAGTGATTTTTTTTGTCTACCAATTATAGATTTCTTTTTACCAAAGAGATGTTACTATTAACAGGAAAGTGGGGATGGCCTGTTATTCTCCCTCTTTTAGATTAAGAAAATATTTAGTGAGGTTATTCTGATATCATTTCCTGGATATGTCAATGTTATTAACATTTCTGTATCAGTAAAACTGTTTTCCTATTTAAAACTAATTGTAAATCTATAACCAAATCTTTGCATTGATTTTCCAAGTAAATATTCAAATTGTGGCTTCAGAAATGTAAGTAAGTGAAGCCCATTGATTCTTTTTACCCACAGGCATGTGTTTTTCTTTTCCTGGTCTCATCCTTGATAATAAAACACTATAGAAAATTCATAAATGTGATACCTGACCCTTTTACATAATGCATTATCTTTCCTTATTTACATGTACTAACATGTGTTTTACAATACTATACTTTATTGTAGGCCCACTGGTCTTTTGTTCCACTGAAAGTAATCAGTTGATTCAAACTTGGCTAATTCCTTGAAGTTTCATAATAGTAAAATTTTCCCAGTAATTACATAATTTCACATAATTCAACAAATATTAATAACTTCTTTATATCTCTCTTTTTAATGGTAGCTAGCTACTAATATTAATTTTTTATAAACAAAATTTCTAAATGCATTAAGTTCAAACACCTAAAATCAATAAAATCAAAGTGGAAGTAGTTTTATTTCAAAATTACTCTAGACTATCATATGATAAAGTTTCATAAAATTCATTTTCAAGGTCAAATTATGAAGCATCTGACCAATTCACTATATCAAGACTCTAACATCTGTCTTTTAACAGCTTGTGTTTTTGAGGTTGTTTTGGGTTTTTCTGTTTTAGTTTGGCTTGGTTTGTGGGGTTTTTTTGATACCAGGAGTTGAACTCAGGACCTTGCACTTGGCTGGCAGGCGCTTTGCTGCTGAGTGATGTCCCTGGCCCTAGAGGCTTGTTTTTAATAGATCCACACCTGTCCATAGTTGCCTCATCCTAACTCAAACTGTTCTTGTGGAATCCTTACATCTGAAAGATCTGATAGACAGGCATAAAGATCCAATAGACAATTGATCCTATGTAGAGTTTTTCGAAAGAGCAGCACAAAATGTTTCTTGAACTTGGAATAGAGGAAAAAAAAGAGAAATATGTTTTATCAAGAGCCACAGAAATAGTCTGCATAATTTATCAGACTATACAAATTTATTTTCTGAATTTTCAGTGAAATTTGTAGACTGTCAGTAAAATGTTACATAAAATTCATTTTCAGAAATAACTACAAAATCTAGAATTCCTAGATTTAAGAAATCAGCTATTAATAAAGTTTCAGACCACATAAATGCATAATTTTTTTGTTGTTATTCCAAGAGGTTATCATCAGATCATGGTCATCTCTGCCTCAGAAATTTAACTTTTCTAAATAGCATCTTTATTCATAATTTATCCTCCTAATTGGCCTTATATCACTATACTGCCCAAAGAAAACATCACCATTACAGAAAATCTAGGTCAAAATTAAAATCTAAGAGGTCCTAAAATCTGTATACCATAACTAATATAATCTCATATTTATCTGATATTTTAGAAATATTATATAGAATACTAATTGTCCATCCTGAAGATGAAAATTACATACTTACCTGTTCATAAATTAATGGTACTGCTTGCTCATGATTAGTAGAAGAATCGTACCATCAAAAATACACAAATAATTATTTTATATTTTATATGGAAAATGCACCATTTTGTATAACAGTAATATTAAACATGAACCCTACTGATTAGCACATTCTGTTTTCCTCCTCTCACAAAATTCTGTTTTGATGACATGGCATACAGATAAGACCATACATTAATTTTTTTGGTATGTAATAGAATAGTCAAGTTAAATTCGAACAGAAAAAAAGTATGCTAATTAATTTAGAGAACTGAGGAATTGTACAAATATAGTTAATGTTAGTTTTGTTTTTCTGGTTTAAAATATAAGATTCATTTATGTTTCTAAAAATAAGAAAAAAAAAGGAAAGAGGCACATCTTTTTAGGAACCAGTGTTCAGATGGCTGAGTATACAGAATTCATATAACCTTCACAACAACCCTGTGAGGTAGAAACTGTTATTATCACCAGTTTTAGAAGTTAAGGTAAAGTGGAAATTAGAAGAGATATACTAACATGCATAAGGTTAAGAAGTATATAAAACTAATATTTATTTCCTTACAGTACATGGGTTTCTGTAAAAATATCAACCAACTTTAAATATGTGGGTGGCTGGGTGTGTAGGTGTGCATACTTAGTCTTCTCAAATGGTGCAAATACAAGGCCATCTCTTTTTATAGCTCTGTATATTGGCTCCATTATATTATACTTAGTGTGTATATATATATATATATGCATAATAATTAATTTTAGGGTTTTTTTTAGATAGTCTACATGTTGCCCAAATAATTCTGATATTTTTAAAAAATAACAGATAACTGACTGTTTTTATCTGAACTTTATTTAAATACTGACCCTTTCTCATGTTTTCTCTGTTCTTTTGGAAACTTCTAGTTTTAATAAAGATAAAATGTTCCACGAAGTTCTGTAGCTCTAAATTTCACACAGTTTTGTTTCACTTTTAGTTTCCTTGCTTCCCAAGCTGATCATCTCAAGAGGCAAGTTAAATATGTGTGATTACTAATTTTTCTATTTATTGTGTATTGTAGCAAATGGCTAATATGTTTATAACATAGAAGTATGCTGATCAGTTATTATGTTAATAACACATGAAATTACTTTTTTTTTTAGTTTGTAGTGAGTCACCAAAGCCAATTTAGCACCTTTGACTCCATATGTACCTAAAGATTTCAGTTTGTTAATTAGACTTTACTTAAATCTTGAATTGTTATACTCACCTGATTTTAATCTGAAGTCTCCCTTGTTTATTTTAAGATGAAATTTAGCAAGCTATCTCTTCAAATAACCACTAACTGAAATTTAAGATTCACTCAAATTTATGTCAGTATGCAAGTGGATGATTTAATTTAACTGATACAATTGTGTCCCACTGTGAAATTATTTCATTTCTTTTAGGGTGTCACATATACTGAGTCACAATAGAAACATTTTATGTAACAGAATTGGAATTTATACAGATTTCTTTATTGTTACTTCCAAAAGCTATTAACTATACTAATTTAAAGAGTTTTGAGCTAATGATAGTCTTTTATGTTTTGTTACCAATTCTATAAATTATAATTCTCTATTTTGTTGTTTATATGTATAAACTGTTACCAACAGTTCACACATTCGTTTAATATCCAGTAACTTAAAACGTTTTCCACAGTCCTAATATCCAAATTTCTTCCTCCACCTGAAATACCCTTTCCATCTATCTATTCTATATCCTCCATCTCTTCCTGTCAAAAACACTACCCATTTTAAGACCCATTTAAAACATTATGAAATACTCATTGGCCAATCGTGTAATTTCCGTAACAGTTTTAACATCTAAGAAACAGCTTTATTGATACATAATTTACATACCATAAAATTGACTCATATACAGTGTATAAATCAGTGCTTTTTAGTATGTTCACAGTTACACAACCATAACCAAAATGAATTTTAGAACCATTTCATCACCCCATAAGAAACTTTATACCTTTTGACTATCCCTCTACCATTTGCCTATTCCCCAACTGCAGCTCCCTTGCTTTCACCTTTTGGTTGGTATGAGTAATACATTTACAGGCTTTATGTGAATATAGGTTTTTATTTATCTTGAGTATATACGAAGAGGAAATCTGCTGAATGAAATAGCAACTCTATGTTTAACATTTTGCGAAAATAGTTTAGGAAATGGCTGTACCATTTTACATTCCCATTGGTAATAAGAAGGAGTTCTAGTTTCTCCATTTGCATCTTAATACTTACTATTTTGTCTTTTTTATAATAGCCAATCCAGAACATTTTGATTATATCTTTCTTGCAGCAATTACCACATAAAACCTCATATTGAACAGGTTTTTCCATTTGTTTTCTTTCTCCTTAAGGGCAGCAACTATATACTATGTATTTGGGAACCATGAAAAAGTCTTGTAAAACAGTTGCTTTAAAGGTTTCCATTCCCACTTCCACCAAATGTGTCATTTTCACTAAATGTCCTTGAAAGTTCCTATACAGTCAAAATACCACTATTATTCTTAATCAAAAATTGTTCTTTATCACATAGAAAAATTGCTCTGTAGCCAATGGATTATAATGTATTTTGAATAGTTAGAAAGGGTAATTGGGATAGGAAACATAGGAAATGTGTTAGCATGTATTAGTTGGATTTTTAAATATGGGTTTATAATCCTTTACACACATTCTTATACACACACATGCACACACACACACTCTCTTACCTACTTTAAGAACTGAAACCCAGAGAAAATGAATTATGTGAATTAAGAATGAGAAAAATATAGAAATAAGAAAGAAATCTATTAGGAAGCTTTCCTGGATACTAGCACCTGCCTCATGACTCACTTACTTGTGACAGTTTTCCTTGATGTGTAGGGGCAATATGTTTGCAAGCCATTTTTCTTATTGTAAACCGATCAAATTGTTTCCATTTCTTAGTTGACACCTGTCTTAGTTACTTCCTTTGTTGCTGGGACAAAATACTCAACATTCACAATTTAAGGAAGCAGAGGTTTATTTTGGTTCACATTTCAATCCATAGTCAGCTGGCTCCAGGACAGAAAACCATAGCAGAGGGGCAAGGCAGAGAGACGAGAATCAGAGAGAGGGGAGGAGGGAGGAGGAAAATAAACCTTGCTGGGTTATGCATCATTGACTGCCTCTCTTCCAACAAGACCCCACCTACTAACAGCAAGTCAACCTAAACCCCCATAGTACAATCACCTTTCAAAGCTTTGAGGGAAATCCAGATACAAACCCTGAAACATCCCACAAATTCAAAGCAAAATCAGGTGTCCAATGATGAAAAAAGTGAGGAGAGAGAAACTATTACTTAGAATTTTTCTTAAATTTGATCATTTTTGCTTATCTAAATCTCTCTTAGACTGCATTCATCTGCTCATTTACTTACTGACATCTCTTGAGTATCTAGTGAGCACATATAGAATACTGGTACTCTGTGATGGGAAAAAAATTCTCTGAAGAATCTCAGTTACCACTACTGATAAAGGAGAAAGAAACTCCTAACCTACTAGATGTCCTGTATGAGTTCCTGTTCTCTAAAACTGAAAAATGAATTTTAGGAACAACGGAGGTTAAGAAAAGAATATATTTATTGAAATAAAGCTTCTGTCTGAAAGAGAGACAGAAGGGGTCCTGACTGGGTTGCCGAGAATCTTGCCTTTTCTAGGAATTTTTATAGAGCAAAACCACAAGGTGAGGTGGGTCTAAGGTGGGGAAAAATGGGAATGCCAGGCAGGTGGGCATGAGGTGGGACAGAACTATGATCAACCAGTAAGGTTACAAGTGTAATTACTCAGGTAAAATTAAATCAGAATCAAGTGGGGAGACAGTCAGTAGCAAGCAGGCATACAGAACAGGGCCTTTGGCTGTAGGGGATTGAAATGGTGACTCCTGGCTTCCTCAAGGTAATGCATGCCTATGTAGAATGTCAATCCCTGATGTTTATGCCTAAATTGTGGTTGTATTTGTTTGATCTTTTGTCTTGAGGTCTGGCCTACAGCAGGAGGTATCTGTCTGCTCCAAGGTTAGAAGATATCTGGTCTTCTACACTGGCTTCTTGGAGGGCCCAGCCCTGTCTGACTGCCTATAATATTTCTAGTTAGTTGCCAGTAATACTGCCTCTTAGTAACTCAAATAATCAGAAGGTTATGGTACATATGTCTTCACTAATCAATTAAAGTAGAAAGTAGAAATGATCAGCTAGATAATATTTTTGTTTGTTTTTTTTTTTTATCTTTTGTCTTTTTGAGACAGGGTCTCACTATGCAGTTTAGGCTGGCCTCAAGCTCACTTTGTAGCCCAGGCTGGTCTTGAACTCTCAAGGATCCTCCTGCCTTAGCCTCCTGAGTGCTGGGATTACAGGCATGCACCATCGTGCCCAGCTTCAACTAGATAATTTAGACCCTTAGGTCTAAAACAAAATTTCGTTTGTTTTGGTTTGGTTTGGTTTTCTTTTGTTTTGTTTTTGAGACAGGGTCTCATAGTTCAGGCTGGCCTGGACTCTCTCAGTGGCCCTGACTGCCCTCAAACACAGTTGATCCTCCTACCTCAGCCTCCCAAGAGCTGGGATTACAGGTGTGCACCACCACACCCAGCTAGACCTCCAGGGTTTTGACTAGAATATCCAGACACTTGGGGCAAACTTATTTTTATATAGATTGAATGGCATATAGGCATATGACGCACATAGAAAAAGTATTCAAAATTCTGGAAAAATATAATCAAAGTAAGGGAATAATTGTGAAAGCTAAAAGTTTTTCAGGGAAACATGTTTTTTAAAGAAAATGCCAAAAGCATGGAAAGTTTTGTTTTAATTTTTACTGGAATAAGGATAAGTAGCATAGAAGACAGCATGTTCATTGTTATCTACATGGACGCAGCTAAATTGTCTCAGATTAGTCTGCTTAATCCAATATGGTGAATGCATTGTTCCCTAGTAAAACTAGTACTGTATTCTTTAAAGATACTTGCATATTTATTTTTATGTAATTTTAGTCACAGAGTTTAAGAAGAATTAATTCAACCTGGTATTTGTATTTAGGAAAAAAAGTATCTTTTCAACATTCTGGATTCCCTAAAATGCATTTTGGTCAGGATTTTCCCCTTCATTTTTAAACCCATGTGTATTTCAAGGGAAATCTAATCCATATGTCCCTGACTCACTCACACTTAACTCATCAAAATGTTGTTTAGTAAAAGCTATTTGATGTTTAAAAAGCCTTATGAGTCTTTATAAGTCTTTTTTCTCTCTTTGAATTAGGAAGTTGCTTTGCCAGTCATAAATAGTATACCCAAAGGGTTCATGTTCAGCTTCAAACACAGGATTCACAAAGCTCTTAGAGACTACATTAATACATGCCCATTCCTTTAAAAAGCTAAAATATTTAAATTTCTAGCTTAATTTTTAAACCAGTTAAAGAGTTGTTTAAAAATTAAAAGCTTTATCTTGAATATTTAGCCTTCTTTGCCTTTTTTTACTATTTTTAGCAAAGTCTGCAAGGCTATTTTAGACGTTCAAATATTTCACTGTAGCCATATTTCTTTGTTTCCAACATGTATGTCCCTTTCAACCATGTATCTCATAGTGTATAAAACACTTTTAAGGTACTCTCAATAGCAAAAACATTCCTACTAACCATACTGTGTAAATTGAGGATATAATAAAAGAATATAGTCCAAGTGTATTTATTAGACATCAGCCAAGACGCAAATCATATATAACATTTTTCATCTTTTTTAAGAATGAACTACGTTTTATTTTTCTTTTTTGTTGTTGCTATTGTTTTGTTTCGTATTTTTTCTTTTTTTAAATTAAGTTATGATGCAATTTATATATAATAATGATTACATTCATCATAGGGAATTGGTTCATCTTTTGTTATGGGCAAATGTTTTATAAATCACAATGAGGAGGCCTTTTCTTTCTAATATAGTGTTCTAATTGAAACCCGTTTTCTGTTTTTTACTTTTTTCTGTATATAAGAATATCTGTAGGAGGTAATCCCTTATGAGTTTATAGTCATGCTGCCAATCCTAATAGGAAAAATAAATAGCTATCCTGTCAATAGAGCATATCTTTCTATTTGCAGGGGACTTAGCCTTCATATGTCTTTTTAGAAAGTAGATAAATGAGGACATTAATCATTCTCCACTAAAAGTAATATGGGTCATCTTATTTATTACACTCAGAGGAAAAATGTGAAAAACAAAACAACTTTCCTGCTAGCAAATTGTAGATATTAGCAACTTGGAGAGGAGGAAGAGATGTGGTCTACATTATCTTATCACTGCCACACCCAAAAGAGCCCTTTTTCTCTCTGAAAAATTTGGGCACTGATACAAAGATAAGGTGAAAAACTGTTTTTACCACTACATTTAGAGCAGTGCTGTACAAAAGGTCCAGTAAGTCTTTCTGCACACTAAAAATAGATTTTAAATATTTTATTTTCTTGGCTCAGTGCTGCAGAGCAGAATAGCAGCCTGCAGTGCTTGAACAGCCCTAAGGGCAAGAGTTTACAGGGCAATCAAATTAAAGTCTTACTCCAGTATCAGTTCAGATCATCAGTGCTATAAGAAACACAAGTCTAGACCTCTTTATCGGCAAAAGAGAAGATAATTAAGTTGAATTATTGTTAATGAATATTTTATTTTATTTTTTTTTTTTATTTTTATTTTTTGCGGCACTGGGGATTGAACTCACGACCTTGCGCTTGCCGGGCAGGCGCTTAGACCGCTGAGCTAGGTCCCCAGCCCTGTTTGTTAATGAATATTTTAAATAAATATTGTTAAATATCTTTCTTCCACAAAAAATATTATGCAGTCTTTATTAATTAGAAAATTACTAATTGCAGTGTTTTGTGTTCATTTTTATTCAAAATTCTATTCATTTTTCTTTCATTTTCAGTCACTAACTTTTGGACACTTTCAGTATGAAATAGAAATACTAAAAGCCAAGTATCAAAGATTACTTAAAAATAAACACATCTTACATCTGAGATTGGGATGTGAGAATGTTTGCACTTGTCAACCAGTTTTGAGTAGGTCGGTGCTGGGTGGAGGTGGTGGAACTAGATAAATAGTAAAGATGTAAATGTGAGTGAAGAGCAGAGCTGAGAGAAATCATTCACGTTTGTTAAGAGAAAATAACACTACAGGCTAATAACTATACATCTCTATGACTTAGGAATTATACTTCACCTTAGCATACAGGAAGTTAGGTTTCAACAGAAGGAAATCTGTTTATGAATGCATACCATATAAAGAGATGAGCCAATTTCGAAGCTAATTTTCTGTTTCCTAAAACCCTCTTCATTGCACTACATCAGTGTATATGGGTTCATTATAAATTGCAAACCATCCATGGGTTAACAAATCAATTAAATGGGTTAGTACCAGTATTATGTGTAAGTGAAATAAAAAAAGAATATTTTAGAATAGAAAATGTCAGCCTGGGGATTTAACTCAGTGGCTTAAGCACCTACTTGGCAAACATGAGGTCGTGAGTTCGATTCCCAGTACCAAAAAAAAAAAAATAGAATAGAAAATGTCAAATTTTATATATAATAAGGACAAGAGCTGGTAGGACCTGTTAGGCCCCTGTTCTCTAACGTCAGGCCCCAACTTCACTCCAGTTGGATGTGGTTATCCAAGCAAAACAAATATAAATATTTAACATCAACTGTATGTAAGACATTAATTGGGTGCTTGAAGTAAAAAGACACATATGATAAAGTTTTCCTTTCAAGGATCAGTTCAACTGTGTCTGTTGGATATCCAGAATTTTCAAAAGCATATAATGGCTTCAATTTTGAGAACCAAGTTGGATTTGGAGTTCATAATTAAAACCACTGACATCACCCAAGTAAAATATGAATATACAGAGCAAAGAGTACTAGGCCAATTTAAGATTTCTTGTAGAACAGGAAGGTTTAAACCACAGCCAGTGAGGTGAGCTCCTCAGGATTACTAAGAAAAAATCAAGCAATAAGAGAACAAGAAACTTGTGTTCTCTAGAGGGCAAAGACCCTGTTTTACATTTTTCAAGCTGATGCTCCTTGCATCACAGGTATTTTGAAAGATGCTAATGAGAAAAAATTCGACAATTAAATGTGTTTCAGAAAGTCTGAATTCACTGGGGAGATAGCTCAGTGGCACAGTGTCTACCTGATCCTTAGTTTGATTCCCAGTACCGCCCCCCCCAAAAAAAATTCTGAATTTGAGCCAGGCATGGTAGAGCATGCCTGTAATCCCAGCACTCAGGAGGCTGAGGCAGAAGGATTTTGAGGCATAGCAAGACCCTGTCTCAAAAACAAACAAACAAAAAGTATGGATTTGAAGTTAAATGTTAACAGAGTTTTTTTCCTTTTTTAGTTTAAAGACTTTAGCTTATTAATCAGTGTGCATTTTTAAAGACTGTTACCTTAGAAGAGGATGAAAGTAAAGCCAAGAAGCAAATATATGTGAGAACTAAATGATAGAAATTGATGCCCAGGTGCTTAGCAAAGAAGGAGAGGAGAAAGACACAGATAAGAGTTAAAAGTAGCAGGGAAGCAGAGGAACCAAAGAACAGGTAGAGACCGGAACTGGCTTGCACATCAAAGAAGGATGTAAGTGAATGAAAGTGGAGAAAAAGAGATACGGATAAATGCAGATGCTGAAATATCTTTAGATAGAGGAAGAGAGCAGGAAAAATGATAAAATTTTATTTTTCCCAAAATATATATACAGTAATGCCTCGGTTCACAAATGTTTCTGTTTCAGAAAAATTCAGATCTCAAACCAAAGTGTTAGGCAAAATTTTGCCTCCATTTGCAAACTACACATTAGGTGGCCAACATGACCATGACTATCTTCCCTAGAACTGTGGAACAAATTAAGTTTGTGAACCAAAGTGCCACTGTATTTCACATATTATACTCCTAGGATGGGCAAGTGTACAAAGATGAATTTTTCTAGGAAAGACTCATCTTCTAACAGGTATATATGACCCCCAAAATGCTAAACGCCTGCCCCATACTATAATTTCTGAACTCTAAACTTTAAATTTCTTAACCTAAAACATTTTGATAATCAAAGCTACAAAATTTAGTTTCATCTCTCACTCCTCCCCTTTACACATCCTGAGCTCTGGGCAGACGTATTTCTTGCTCATTCCTGTCATGGCTGCATCTATGTGTCTGTTCAGACCATTCTCCCTATTTACACCGCTCTCTCTGACATCCACCTATCCTGTCTCACCTGCCCTTCACAGTCTACTTCAGATGCCACTCTCAGCATTCCACCCCGACTTCCCCTAACTCCCACCCCAAAAGAGACAGGAACTACTCCATGGATGCCTATAGATTTTTTTTTAACCTCTTTGTTAGTGAATGACAGTGTACATAATGGTCAAATACATCGACTTCGGAATCATATTTGAATTTATCTCTACTATTTATTAGTTGTATGATCTTCCCAAGTTACCTTAGTCTGTAAAATGGGAGTAGTAACCATAGCATGTTTAAGAGAAAAGAAATTAATTCACATGAAGTCCTTTACACAGTGCTTAACCCTCTCTCCCTGTCCTAATTATTCTTGTATGTTTTCTATGTTTACCCTATACTATAAGGTCTCCGTGTGTGAAATCCATGTTATTTATTTATTCGCAGTACTAGGAATTGAACCCAGGACCTCACTGAGGTATATCCCCAGCCATTTTTCTTATATTTTAAGACAGGGTCTTACGGAGTTGCCCATGCTGGCCTCAAGCTTGTGGTCCTCCTGCCTCATCCTTTCTAGCTGCTAGAATTTAAAGACATGTCCCAGCATACCCCACTAAAATTCATGCTTTACACGTCACTTTATTCCTTTCTATTGCTCACAGCACATCATACATTCAGCATTTTTATTTGAGTACATGAATAAATGAATGCTAATTTAAATATATTTCTGTGCATCTAATTTGCAAAGGGTAAACAGTTTATACACTGGGAAAAATACAGCAGTTACAGAGTTATGCCATTTAAAAAATAATAGTATGCATTGATATAGCCAAAGTGATCAGTTACATTGTAACCCTTGTTGATTGTAGTAATTTTTTAATTCATCTTTTCTCTAAAAATCAGTATGTTTCATATTTTTAAAGAACAATTTGAAGTGGACTGGTTTCTTTAAAAATATTTTTAAAATGTTATTTTAAGTGGTTTTTACTGTGGCATAAATGCAACAATGCTATCTAACATTGTATGTATTCAGTTGCATAAACACAGACTGCTCTGTGATGAATACTGTTGGATGAAGAAGATAATGCCCCTTTCTTCAAATAGCTTATGCAAAATCGGAGAAATAGACTTCTAAACACTTATATTGAATATAAGTGCTGCAATAAAGATATACCCAAGAAACTATAGGAATAAAAATGCAAACACTTTGTCCTACTGAGTGTGCAAAGATTGAATTCTACCAGTCCTCTAGATTTAAATCATATCCTCTGGTTTATTCACGCATCTAGTCTAGTAAGTATTTACTCTACATAATCATTAAATGATATCCTTGTGCCATAAACAAGTCATACCCTTCCAGAAGGTGAAAAATGTATTCCATATGTTGAACTAAATATAACATAACTAGAAACACAAATCTCAGCTAGCTCACCTATTAAATCAAAAGGCAGAGCAAATTATCACACTGAACATTAAAGCTATCATGATTTTTTAGTATTTTTAGGATAGGAAATAACTTGATGCTATTTTACTTAAAATGTATGCTTTGTCCATAAAATCACTTATTGCATTTGCAGAAAATGTACTAGTTTTTATTAGTTTCTTTAAGCATAAAGAACTACCAACTATACAGATAAATTAGAAACATAAATGGTAGGTTAAAGATTATCAGATTGTCTTTAGTCATTTAAAATTATTTATTATAAACACATTAAATTAGACCGGGTTTTAGGTAACATTAGTGTAAAAATAGATGTTCCACCATAATGAACAAACATGCTAAGTTACAGTATTCAGTTGTTCATATAAAAGGTCTCCATCCTTTCCATGTCTGTTTCAGGCTATAGTCAGGTGAGTTTTTCCAAAAATAGGTTTACTCAAATATTAAAAGATTAATGTATGTTCTTAAGTAGCATCTATCTCGTTTCATACAATAATAATTTCAAGAAGCTAGCAAACTATGAAGATAACTGGTTATTGTTTATCTCAATCTTAATGATATATTGTACTTAAGTTACCAGAAGGCAGCAAACCTGGATACAGTGAGCTTTTATATGAAATTTGAACTCATAATGTGCTTATAATGGATAGTTTAGGAGGCATTCTGTGTGTGACTCTGTTGAAGAGAGAATAGTGTTGAAATTTAAATTCATAGACCTTAAGGTTTGCATTCTAAGAATTGTTCAAGTTATCCTTTTCTAACTTGAGCAAAAATGTTTTATAACTGTTTCCATGCAAGAAAAAATTTCTTAAATTTCAGTGAATCCTTACTCTTGCAATTTATTTGGACAGCTGTCAATGTTTCTATACATAAAAAAGTCACATTGTAGGGATTTTTATTACTATCATTTTTCCCTTTGCAGCATTTAAAATGCCTAAAACCAGGGAACTCTCTTGGATAATAGAAATCTAAGATTCTTTGCATTATTTTTCCAAGATCTTCCCTCTCTCACAGGGACATGCAAACACCTATGCTTACATAGGTGTTTCTTAACACCTACAGCTTTCCTAGTATTACAAAACCAAGTTCCAATATTCTTGTACCCATCAGTAGTGTATTCTAAATTGTTTTGCGATTATAGCATTTATTCTTTTAATTCTGCGAGAAAAGCGTTTTCTTTAAATTGATACTGTCATACTTAAATATATGATTCCAGAGTGGTGATACATATATACAGATAGTTATGTTTAGTCACCCATGCTGTGAATCATTTCTCTACAAATGTTATCACATCATAGAAATAATTGTAACAGTCTACTCCCTGGTTATATGTTCTTTGTAAAAAATTTGGGGGATAATATCCTTGTCGTTGAACATAAAGACTTTTCATATTAGTTTTAGTTCGTCTAAATAATGTCAGAATTTTAAGTTTAATAACTTTACCAAGATTAGTCAATGTTTATTATCCCAAAATAATGCTATTTTACACTATAGAATCATTGTTGAAATGATTCTGACTAAATGTATTATAACTTCATGTACCCTAAATGTAGTATTTTTATGAATATTATCAGATAACCCTAACAGTGCTATTGTAAAGTAAGCTTCAACTCTTTTCTCCATATTTATTCTTTGCTGTGCTTCATGTGAATGCTTATCACTGTTTGAAAATTTAATTGCCATAATTACCTTTTAAAAGCTAGAATGCTATTGACCTGCCTTTGAAAATTATTAATTTTTCATCTGAGAAAGAAAAGTACCTGTCACCTTTGGAAACTGACCTGATCTATATGTAGACCTTGGTGTGAGGAGCTAGTCTGGAGCTCACAACTTCGGCATGGTGTTCTCTTGTTAAAGATAAACAACTTCATAGAACAGCAACTTCACACAATGATTTGAAACAAAAAAAATTTAATTTTATCTAAGCACAAACAAAGGCAGGGTCACTGTACATACCACAGAAATACCAAACATCTCCCTCTCCTGGCTAATATGAGTAACTGCTACTTTCCAATGATAATTTTAGCCTACCTCCCTTCCGCTAGAGTATTTTAAGATATCCAGTCACAGAGTTATTCCTGCTGGCCCAATGGAAAGCAAAGCTCTGCCTCCTCGAAGCCTTCCCCAAATCACTTAACCAAAATCCAGATGCTGTCAGTACAAGGGGTCCTTTAACACTATTGTTCCCAGGGGTGGGTGTCTCCCTAATTGCTAGAGCAATAACCCTAAGCCCAGCTGTGCTCCTGGTGGTCTTTGCAAAATAGTGTTGTTACATCTAGAGCACAGCATTTTTGAAAGGTGGACATTTTGATAGTACCAAATAAAAACATAAGAATATTTTGTAAACTATAAAATTTATTAAAATGTCAAAAGTATTAAGATTTTCAGGCTTAGAATTTTGATTTTCAGCAACATATTAAATCCCACAAATATTTAACATTGTATTTTTCAAATATTGGTAATGAGTAGTTCCCTTTTCAACTATGAAACGTGTATACTTTCTACTCTGATTGTACAATGAGATTTGCCATCTCAACTGATTAAAGATTTCATGGCCTTAAAGACAAACTGATTCTTTTCAAGATTCTTTTCTTTATGCTTGAATCATGTTTGCACTATTTTAAATTGACATATGGCAAGTACTATCCCTAACCTTTTAAACATAATAGTAGATTGATATTTTTTAAATATTATACTACCAATTGTAAACAGTAAATGTTATTTTAATCACTTTAAATGGTTCAATTTAAATTATTATATGCATCACTATCATAGAAAGTATTTTTCCCTCCCATTAACAATCATTTAATGTCATTGTTTCTATGTGTGCTGAAGACATTATTGTAGTATATCATTTTATTAGAGTAGTGACTGGAATCAATATATTTATAATCACTTCCTGGTTCACTATACCAAGCACAGTTTAGGACGTTAAATTTGTAGTCATTTAAATTATCCTGTAGAACAGAACCAGAATGATCACCATCTCAATGACATTCAGAGATGCTACTCTTTTAAAACTATATTTGAAAAGAGGTCCGAGGTTTTCAAATAACAGGGTACCATATGGAAGATCTGGTTTGTGATTGTACCTTATGTAAACATTTTAATATCGGATCCCTAAAATCCAGAGGCTCCCCCAAAGGGGATTAGAACATAATCCCCTTTCTCTATTGCAGTAGTGGATTAACTCCATATTCTCTCTGTGGCTGGTTTGCTCCCTGAAGGCTACAACAAAAAGATTTTAGTGTTCCTTAAACATGCTATGGAATTGGGAGTTGTAATTGGACATTTCCAAAGGACAGAGGGGAAATGACACACTATTAAGATTGAATATTTCATGATGTGTCTTTCTTAAAGAAAGACCATTTTGAAATCCTTTGATACACTCCCAGAAAATCTCAACTCAATAGAATAAAACTGGAGCAGAATCAAAAGGAAGCGCAGTCCCCTTCGGAAACGAGAAATAAGTAGAGAAAATGTGTTCCCTGTTAAAAGTTCATGGACTGTGTACTTGTAATTTTCAATACATTTCAGTAAACCAATGAGTATGGTTTCGATAATTCATTTCATGATTTAAAAAATTTTTTTCCCAGTTCAATAGTTTGGATATGTTAAATTACTTTTAAAAGGAAAAAAGTGGTTTGCCAGTTTAATGCTTTTGGCCATTTTTCGTCTTCCAATGCCAGAAACCTCTGTTAAAATAAATCACTAGTCTCTGAATTTAGTATGAAGACTTTTATGAAGTTTCAGCAAGGCCCAAGAATGTGTAAGATGATACTTTTATTTCTGATGTAATTTACATCACCTTCCTTCTCACCTTGCCCCAGTCAAGAAGAAAACTGCTTGAATTCCCGCAGAAAGGAAATAAGAACTGAGTAGTGGCATCTAGAGGAGCGTCGCGGTCACTTAAGGGTTAAGGGAGCGTTTGGAAGCGCCCGAGTGCAGGGGGATTCAGCGGAGGGCGCGGAAGGCTGGAGGCGCCGCCGAGCGCGCACAGAAACTCCAATAAACACAAAGAAGGGCCTGGGGAATAGAAACCCAAATCCACTTGTAATCGTACAAGAGATTCAGGCATAATTACTTGAGCAACCTAGATTAAGATTGATGAGCCTTTAAAGTGGCGCTTCAGATCGACCGCCTCGCCCTTTGGAAAGAAAAACCTTGCAGAGCCGAAGTGGACCCCCGACTCCGCTGGGCTGCGCGGTGGAAACCGCCCGCCCGCGACCGAGACCCCGGGGTCCCCAGGGCTCTTCGGGGCTGGAAAGGAGTGAGATGAAGGAAAGGGTTTTCCGTTAGTCCCATCAAGGCACTCAGGGCCGAGAGCTGGACACTGACACTGACACAGTTTGTTTCCTAGCCGCCCCCCTTTAAGCAAGACGGAAGCCGGCCGAGCACTGTCTGTAACTCTAGCCACAGAAAGGCCAGGCTTTGTGCTGGACAGTCGCGGCTTCGGGGTGTTCGCCCCCCGAGAACGCGAACCTCGCCTCAGCCTCCGTCTCCCGCGCCGGCTGAGCTGATGCGCGGGCAAAAGTGGTTCCTGCGAGAACGGGTTTCGGTCTGTGGGCCAGGGCCTGCGTGGCCGCGGGGGACCTGGCTCCTTATTGCCTTTATCCTACTGTTATTGTGACTCTTTGACCATATGCATTTGAGGAGAGCAGTGGCAGGAGTTGTGATACGCTCTTGGACCAAAAAAAAAAAAAAAAAACAAAACGCGTTATTTCTGATTTCCTGTCGTGTGTTGAAACCCGGATCACCAAGGTTGATTCCTCTTTGGGGGCCGGGGGTTTTGAGGACAGTATTTAAGTAATGGCCCTTTGAACATTCGAACACGTGAAACATTCTAAAACGTGAAATTCATATTGAGGGAATTTGAAGTAAGCACCCTAGCAGGCAAACTTTCTAAACACCATTCTTGAAGCTTAGTATCCCCTAGTTTCAAGTTAGGAAACAGCATTTGGGGATCTTTTTCGGAGCACCATTCTGCTAAAGTGTCATACATTTGCATCATTTTTGACCAATTCTGTTAGTAAATGACCGCTAAGATCTTCCTTCATTTCTACAGAACTTTAATGTCCCTGTATAAGCAAATATGTGTAGCGCCTGTGAACATTGATATTAAAATAATCTTCCTGCGAGATGCTAACCCTCTGGAAGAAAGGAATGTATATATTTAGGACCTTTACCAGTCACCTCTTCTCATGTCTCCTTGGGGAGCACCTCTGTAGGGTGCAGTGGCTGTTGGCAACCAAGGTCGGTCTTTGAAGACTGTGCCCACTGCCTTGGGTCTCTCGGAAAGCCAGTGATGCTCAATGGAGACTCCGACGTTACAGAATCCGTTCTGTACTTTTAAGTTGATAATAGCA
This sequence comes from Cuniculus paca, assembly GCA_004365215.1. Classification (NCBI taxonomy): domain Eukaryota; kingdom Metazoa; phylum Chordata; class Mammalia; order Rodentia; family Cuniculidae; genus Cuniculus; species Cuniculus paca. Next base: position 54,179 of record RJWT010000124.1, read on the forward strand.
AGGCTTCACCAACCATGGTAGCATTTCTAGGCAGAGATGGAAAACTCACAAGCTCCATACCCTGATCCCATGGTGTTGTACAGAATTATTTATCTCTAATCTCGTTGTTATAAGGTACTATATAAAAATGAGGCAGCCTTTAATTAAATGAAAGACCTTGCCCAATAACATAGACACCTTTTTTTTTTTCTAGCACATCCTTAAAAATAAATTCTTGTGGTACCTCCCGAGAGGGAGCGCGATTCCGAGAGGGAAGAATGTGTTCAGCCTGACTCTGTGCCTTTGACTTGCAGGCCCAGTGGTACTCAGTACCCCAGCCCAGCTCATCGCTCCGGTGGTGGTGGCCAAGGGCACTCTCTCCATCACCACGACAGAAATCTACTTCGAGGTAGATGAGGATGATCCTGCCTTCAAGAAGATCGACACAAAAGTGAGTTAAAGTGATTCCTTGGTGTACAGTATTGGTGGCTTTGTGACAGGAAGTGATTTTCACTTTGTTTCTTTTTAAATGATGGTGGGGGAGGGGAGTAATTCTCTTTCTCATAGAAAATAAAGTGAATAAAATAATGTATGCTCTTTTTTTAATGGAACCGAAGAATATATTAATGAGTTTCAACCCTGTGTTGCCAGAGCATTCACACTTTTAGGCCTTTCTTTGAGTGCCTTTGTGTACATTTGGTCAGATTTGGTAGTTGAGCCAATTGTCCTAAGTCCCTGTGATGTAGCATCTGAGTCTCTCTGGGAGGAATAGAAAAAGTCTTTTTTATTAAGATTGTTTTTAATTTTCAAAAGTACAGTTTGCAATGTGAATTATTTACTGAAAGGCTATGAGGAAACTGGGGTAAGAGTATTTAGATACAGTTTCACCTCCATTATCACATCCATTTTTCATTTCCTGAACTAAGAAACTGATTCTCTAGAAGCTTTGATTTTGAATGTGTATACATAGCATACACTAACACTCAGATGTTTAAAGGTTGATTTCTTCTGCGGATTTTCATGCCAGAAAACACATATTTGGACCATATGAAATGCACAAATATTTATTTAATATTATCTTATAGATTTTAATCATCTGACCATTAGAGCAGCTCTATACCTCAACATTGTCTTCCGAGGTCCATTTTAATGTTCTAACTTTAATGTTATTGTACAATCTGTAAACTTTTCTCCTGAGGTTAAGAATTCAAGATCATTAAGTGTCATATTAGATATTCTAGTATCATTTTGCAAAGATCTTCCTTTATCATGTTTTTAGACGCAAACATTCAAAAACAGTCAAATATGCCCACAGACCCAGAATTTTATTGTATTTATATAGACAAATAAAGCATTATAGAAGAGTAATCAGGAGTTCAAAGTTACCACCACCTGAATTAACTGAAAGCCCATCAGTGACCAGTCCTTTCAGCACTTGTTGACTATTAAAATACTCCAAAATGCTTCTTTTACTTCCAGCTCCAAAAGGAGTGATTTTTTTAAAAAATGGGCTTGAAGTGCTTAATTTTAAATAATCAAAAGCCTCTCTGTATGTTTTATCATGAGTTTGCCCTATGAAGTAAAAAGAAATTTTGGTTTTCTGACTAATTTATTCTGCTAATGGAACCCTTAATGCATAAAATAACATTTGGTGTAAAGTATATTGGTCAGAAATAATCTTCATTTATCAGCTTAACTTTTATATACACATTTCAAAAATTTTATTATAACTTAAAGCTCATTTTCTCTGAGTTAATCTGATTTCTAACTTAGTTCTTTCTACCATAATGATAGAATTTTCCTGTTATCAAAATTCTACCAGAAGAGCAACTGCTCATAGGTAGATTTAAACTGTTGGTTGCAGAAAGAAAGTCTTACATGTAAGAAACTGAGAAGAGATGTAGTTGTATAAAAAGAGCTTTTAGATATTTTAAGGTTTATTTTTGTTTCATTAGCATATTTTTCATAATGTTTAACACATTTAAGTACAGTTCATTTTCAAACTGAAGAATCCTATCTTTTGATAGGAAAACAATTTAAAGTCAGACACAACTTGTATTTTACTTCATTTATTAACTTCTAATTAAATAAAAACCAGCAACAGAAATTAAAATCTAAATCACAAAATTATCCAGTGTATTTCAAGTGCATTTTTCAAATATATAATTCAGATATTCAAGCGTTATTATATAAGCTGAATTCAAATTTCTTTGAATATATTTAAATAACATTTCAAGTATATTTATGGAATGTTAGAAATAGAACAAGCAATATATTTGAAACAAATGTAAACTTTTTAAAGTTCAGACACTTTCAAAGACAGAGAAAAGTACCAGGAGGAAATCTACCTTTAGGTGGTATCTTTGTTAGTGGAAAATGTCTGGAAGTATCCAAAATGGCAATTTAAGTTCTGTTCACCAAATCACAAAACACCAACATCCACACTTTCAAAGACAATGTGAGATCACAATATTTGTTACACATCAAAATATACATTACACTTTCCTTCAGATGACATATCCAAATCTTGTTTACTCACAGGCAGATGCACCTAAATCACCAGGATTGCTGTAATCCTCTGATAGGCAGAATGTTCCCGAGGTCTTGCATCACCATTTTGTCGGGGCTGTGTTCCGGGTGTTGTTGTGTAATTTTCACGGATGCCTTGCAGATTTGGGTTTTTCTCCATCACTTTCCATTTTCCTTTTTTTACCCTTGGAGGGGTGAGTGAGATGACGCCTAAACATTGTATTACTCCTTTTTAAGGAAGAGATCATTTGCACTGTCGAGTGAGATATTAGGAATCGAACTGTTAAGTTTTCATTTATTTAGGACTTTGAGAAATCATTTCCGCTCTTAACTAGATCATCCTCTAAAGTTTTTCCAAACTTTTAGGGTTGGTCAGGATCTCTCTTGCCAGTCGCCACGTTTGTTTGGCAGCGTTTTCCAGAGCTGAGTGAGGTTTGCCTTGAAACAGATCTAAGTTTGGTAGGAAGTAGTGGGGACACCGCCGGCACTGCAGGCAGGAGATGAGTTGCAGCAAAATCCCGTTCAGCCGATCACCCAGGCAAGACTCGTCCCAGTCCGACTCCCGGGGATGCTTTTCACACTCGTAGGAAACCAAAGTCTTCATGTGGTAATTGTTCAGGGGCTGCCCCGGCAGCTCCAGGTGACGATCCCGCAAGGTTTTGAGAATGGAGAGGCATTTCTTTCTGCAGCCCCCCATCTGCAGTCTATTCTCTGCTTCTGCAAACTGCAGCACCCAGGCGTCGCTCTCAGCCGAGCTCTGCTTGCCGGCCAGGGAGTGGCACTCCTTGGACAAGAGGTTGAACCCTTCCGCTTTGACCTCTGCCACTCGGTTGGGTCCTGGCCAGGGGATGTGGGGAAGTGGCCAGTGGGCAGCACTCCTTGGCCAGATCCCGGTGCATTTAAAAGCCGGGGTGATTTGCACCACGTACCTATCTCGGATTCTCAGTTTCACTTCGCTGGTGTCAGCCACCATCTTTACCACATCCCTGTAGCTACATTTATCCACCGCTTGAGCCACCAGGGTCTGAAACCTGGACCGGATTTTGCGCGCCGAGAGGTAGCCAGAGGCGGTAATGAATTCCACCCAGAGAGACATGCTCCTCTTGCGCCCGTCGCTCAACTTCAGCACCGCGCAGCCGGGAAGCGAGCCGTCGTCCACGAAGTTGAACACCCCCATTTGGTTAAGATAAAGCACCACTTCAAACTCGGTGGGGGAGATGACCTCGAGACCCTCGTAGCGATTGTCCATTTCGTTGAGAGAGCTGATGAACCGGGGTTCCTGCACTTCTACTTCCTTCAGTACATCGGAAACTACTTTGCAGACTTCCCGGATAGTTTTGGCAATGGCAGCTTTCCTGGCTTGGCATTTTTCATTGTAGTACTTATTCAGATGGTAAACCAGCTTGGCCTGGGCCGCGATCATGTTGGGGCAGAGATCCGGATTGTACACCGGAGTCTCGCAGTAAGCTGTGGGATCCAATGCGGCTGCTAGAGCTGGAGCCAACTTCGGTGGAGAAACGGGCCGCAGCGCTCAGAAATGTATCAAAAGTGTCTTTCCGAAGTGCTGCAGCGGTGACTTCTCCGCTGCCGCCGCTTTCCCCTTCCTTTTATCTTTGAGCCCAGGCGGTCATAAAGTGAAAGATTGTCCTCCCCCCTCGCCTTGCTTCCTCTTTTAAAGAATCCTTGTGTGAAAGAAACGCATGGAGAAATCACCTCAGTAATAAAAACAAAAGTTGCGCTGAGACTCGGCAAAGCTCTTCCAGTAGTCAAAATAATCACCCCTTTCCGTATTTATTTACCCTTTCCTGCAATCATTGTGTGTGCAGGACTGTTAATCAGATGCAAGAAAAGTGTGGTGAGTGTGCGTCGGGATGAGTGTGCGTGTGTATATGTCAGAAGAAGCTGGTGTTGGTTTGTCTAAGAGCCCAGAATCACTCGTGTGGAAATTATAAAGGCAGGGCCAGGCAGGCAGGCGGCCAATCGCCACTGGGCTCGTCACGACAGCCTCCTTCAGCTCCAGCCCGGCTAATTAATCCCCCCTTATGGATATAGGCACACAAACGAAAGGTAGAAGGCTGCTGCCGGCAGACAACCACTCAGGCCACCTAGGCAGTTTGGAAATGAAGAGGAATCTCTCAGCTTTGGTATTACTTGAAGCATATTGACATTTTGAAAAGACTTGGCAAAGTGACCCTCTTGCTGAAAGCCCTCCTTGTCTTTTTTACCACTGAAATGCAAATACAGGTGTATTAATGGTCATCCATCAACTAGTGAACTAGATGGAGCTTTCTAAAACAAAAGTCACTAACTTGCATTTGGAGTAAGATAATTAATGTCCCATAATCCTTGCAGTCTTTTTGAAAATCAGGTTAAAAGTTCTCCTTTTAATGCACAAACTACCCGCACATGAAATTGTCTTTAGATATAATAATACTTGAGTAATTTTCTCGAGTTCCTGTATATTAGAATGATTTTAAAACCTTAAGCAAGAAATTGCTCTTTTTACTCAGTCTTTCCCTATTTGCATTCGTTGAGAGGAATCCGAAAATCATTGCTAATGTGGTAGATGTTATCTACCCCAATTTAAGCTGAATATTTAAAAATTGTGTGGTACACCTCCTGGGTACAATCTTTGCACATCGATAGACTTGCTCACTGTTACAAGCAGGGCACGAAACTCTATTTTCTTCTGGAAATATTTTTAAAATAAATTATCTCTGGAATCAAAAGATTATTTTACTGTGACTTTATAGTGGGCTGTATTTTAATACATGAAATTCAGGAGAAATGATAGAGACCAGACCCACTGGCAGATATGATACAGAAAATTTGAAAAGTTGAGGGTTCCGGCTTGTTTACAAATATACATTTAAGACTGTATCGCCTGTTTTTAAATGTACTTAGGGCAACCTGACAGTACAGTCCTAATTTTATGCTATCTCCATATGATTGGATTAAGAGAAATTATTAATAATTTCAGAAAAAAATTAATTTGCAGTCATCCAGACATTTTGAATTTAGCATCACTTTGGAAAATTTGAAAGAAATTATTTCTAAATGTTGGAATTGTAAAATAAGAGAAAGCGTTGGTTTTATGTGGAACTTTTTTCTTTCTTTCTGGTGGCACCAGTTGTGTCCCCAGTGTTCAGGAACTAAAACAATACTAGCATAGTGGTTTTAAAAACTACACGGATTTTTAATTCGCTACCTTTAATCTAGATGCCGCCTCTTTTGAATTAAAAATATTTGCCCTGAAAGCCTTTAAGTCCAGGTAACAGGTTCGAAGCCACTTCCTCCGGAGCTACTCATGACAAGATGCTGAGAGCTCCTACTTTTTATCCAAGCTTTCGTTTGTTTTACTTGGGAGGAACACAGGTAGAGCATCACAAAGCCACCTATAATTTACTTTGTCGTTGCCCACGAGTGATAGATTCCGATTTAGATTGAAATTGTGCGTTACATTTGGGGCGCACGGCATCCATCTACTCTTTCCCTCAAGACACTTCATTTCCTTAGGAGCAGGGACTGGTAACCCGAAAAGCCCCTCCCCACTTCGCTGGCGTCGCGCGTGAACGCTCTGCTACCTTTTGGCAGCTGAAAGAGAAGGGAAACGGACAAATCGGCCCTAGGCCGGCGGAGGCGAAGCTATGTAGGGGTCTCTGGGGAAAGGCCACCTCTGCCTCACCGGCGCCGGTCCCCGTGCGCTTCGCGCTGCACACTTCTGTCCGCTGCTCCGCACTGCGGGGCCCTCTTGCTCTCCTCTTTCTGCTTACTGCCCTGTGGGTTTTATTTGTGCATGTGGGTGATTTAAAACCTTTCTTGGTGTTCTGGCTTTCTTTTCGGCTGCTCCACTCTGCGCTCTTTGCCCACGCAGCCCTCAGTCCCGGCAGTCTTCTGGCCTTCGATAAGTCGCAGCCGCCAAGCTCTCCCTCCTCGCGGGGCGCTGGCTCTTCAAGTCCAGTGCCTCTCCATAAGGTTTAGGCCAGAGATGCTTAGCTGGGAGACCCCAATCCTGTGCTCTCTGGCCACCTGCAGACCTCCGCTCCCAGTTGTGGCGGACGTGAAGCAGGCAGGGGCGCTGAGGCCCCAGGGCCTCTCTGGGTCTAACCGAGAGGATGCGGGCCAAGAGGGGCGCCGCCACGGCCTCACTGCAGCCAGGCGCGCAGGTGGCGCATCTTCCAGGCTCTCTGTGCCGCTTAATTGGGTTAAAGCGAAGCTAAACACTGAAGCACTTTGTGCAAACTAATTGGTGCAGCCGGACCTTTTCAGTAACGATTTGCACTTTGAGACAGAAAAATAGATTGTAAGAAAAGGACTAAAACTCGTTAGTCCTAGTAGAATATCCCAGGGAAGTCACTGGGTTTCAAGGATGCTAGGACCGGGTTTTCTGAGCTGCTTCTTTAAGTACCCGTCACACGCTGCGCTGACAGTGATTTACATAACACAGTATTCCCCGGGCCACAGTTATCACTGTGGGTGAACTGGGCGCCCTAGAATAATACCCGAGTGCAAGTAGTGCTTGTTGCTGCAACACAGTGATTTTCTATTACACTGAACACGTGAAGAGGATTACCTTCCTTAGCCGGATCTTTCCAGTGATCTTAACACCCGTCATTGTTGAAGAGAATATTAAATTGTTGTGAAGTCTGTCTTCCATGCCTTCATTTTTTTAATTGAAGTGACCTATACGTATGAAGAATTACAAATAATACTATATTTTTGTGTAATTCAACTGATTGCAATCTAAGATTTTGGATATCTACGTTTTTGTTTTGAGAGTACTGTATGCCACTAATTTATAGAAATTTTTAAACATTTGATCTATTGAATTAGTTACTTCAAATAATGATGTAATATACAGATGTTTTAAAATTCATTTTTTATTTATATGAGTTTATAAAAGAACCCTAATGATACCAGTCTCGTATAAATATAATTTTAGTAATACTAGAATAAAAGCTCTTGTGTGTCCCATGTATTAAGATATGAATGGTTAATTGTTTTCAGTGGTATTCATTCAGGCATATTTGACATGAGCTAATAATAGAATCATAATTGAAGAAAACTGATCTAATTGAAGGGAGAAATACCCAAGGAATCTCATGATTTAATGATCGTGATGCTTATATTTAAATGATATGTGAGATTTTAAGCTGACCTTTCTGTTTTATTTTTTAGTTTAGGAAGCAACCTTGATTTACATTGTATACTTAAAAAAATCTAATAAAGACAACAGCATACCATTCTTGTAAATATTGGGTATGGAGTATATAAAATAATTACGTATTACCATGTTTAACACTTCATAGCATTCAAATAACAATGACAATAGAACTTCCCCTGAAGTACTATTTCCTAAGTAACTTACCTCTTAGGCAGACTTGCTTACTTATAAGGGGCTCACAAAGAAATGCATGAACAGTCTCTTTGCTAGGTTTAGGGAAAACTTTGTTTAGCTTAAAAAATGTAAGAACGCGAGATTTTTGTGTTTTCTAAAAAACTAATTGAGAATCGCATGTTCACAAATTTTAGCAATTGTAACCTTTGGAAAGATATCTATTAGAGAATGTATGCACACATTAGGTGCTCATGTAGATATTGTTTTGGTTTTTTCCCTTTACTGACTGCTAGTTTATTCACGAGTATTCGTGAATTTAAAGTTTTATTTTTTAATATATGCTTATTACTCTGGGGAGAGAAAAAAATATGAAGTTGAGTTTATTTAATTATTTATCCCTACTGCTAGAGTGGCTTTGAAGGCTCATTATAAGCATCCAATTTCTTCTCCCAACCCCCACCCCCTTAAATGTACCTAGGCCATTTCAACTGTTTCATTCTGCCACACACAATATATTTCTTTTTTTACACTAGAGAAATTAAAGACAGATATTCATGCAGGGTTTTCTTTATACGTCGTGTTAAATAAAATAAAATAGAGGGAGTTTTTCTGGTAATCTAATTTGATAGAATCTGTACCTTTCTTCCTGTGGTGACTCCTGATATAAGAATATGTGAAATAAGAGTTTGAAAGTTTTAAAAGTCAGTGATATTTATTTATTTATTTATTTATTTATTTATTGGTTCCAGGGATTGAACTCACGACCTCGTGCTTGCCAGGCAGGCGCATGTGCCATTGAGCTAAATCCACGGCCCTAATGAGTGATTTTTAAAAAACAATTATTTCACTTTTTAATATCATGCTCATTACAAAATCAAGCAGAAGACTGAAGTCACTGTTTACATAATTTAGACCCTATTTCATTTCTTCAATCTGTGCATCCTAGGAATTGTGGTTAATTTTTAAAAATGTTTATTCTTTATTTGAGTGATCAAGGACATTGCCTCACTTTAACATCTTTATCACCTTAGTGCAGTCATGGTTACATTTTTAGTGGCAAGTGCTTTTTTTTTTTTTTACAGTGTTGCTTAGTAAATTTGATATTGGTGTTTAATAGGTGTTGAAAAGAAAACTAACCCTGAGATTACTTACCACCTCTGCCTGATTTGCAGACTTGAAGTAATTCTGAGTAACTCTGACCAAACCTTTCTTTCAGTAGGAAAACATATAAAGCCTGGCTTATTTACATAATAATCCCAGTTTCTTTGCTTCATTTGCATATATACACAAAAGTGCAAAATATCTTAAATCACATCTGTAAAATGAAAAAAACTTGAATTAGATCATAATGAATTGTGATCTCTAACCCCTTCCAAAGGTTTATGAACAATGAGTTTAAATGTTCATTTTTTGGAAATAATGGAGGAAATATTGATTTGACTGTTTTAGTTCCTCACAGACTCTAAATTTGCTGTTACCTTTCTAATCGATAAAACTAAAATTCTTTTTATTAGATATAAAACTATATTTTCAATCAGATATAAAAATTATCAGGATAAATGGGTTCATGTGGTTCTTTTCTATATGAAGATCTGAAAAATAGATATTCCTTAACTAATGATTTACATCCATTTGTGTATGTGACTACAACCTTAATACTCATGGTACATTTTCATTGCACTTAGAGAAAACAGTGCATATGTGATTAGTTTGTTAATCTGTACGTCTGTAGTGGGTCATCCAGGATGGCATTGCTGTCATTACTGTACCATACTGTATGTGATTAAGCCACTGAAAACATTCAACGTGACCTTGAGACTGCATTATGGTACATAATCAACTTCCTGTGATTGCACGTTAAAAAGAAGCTTTCCTATTCCGAATTTAAAGTTTTGAAGCTTATTTTTAATGAACAAAGCAATTCTTCTAAAGTAGAATGTATTTTAATGAGTAATAATTTAATGAAAGCTAAATCAAATAAAGAAATTATTACCTCTTGTCATCTATTTTATATGCAGCAATATAGTTTACAGAAAAAAGGAAATTAGTTTATAAATACTTTAATTTTTTTATCTTTATAAATAGATACAGATATAAACATCTGAAAAAGACTACCTGTATTTCATTTTCACTAACATATGATTATTTTCACTGTTTTAATAATATATTTTAGTATACCAATGTGTACTGCTTCTCAAAAGCACAATGCTTCATATAGAAATTTGTAAAAAATATCAAGTCAAATGTACTGTTGATGAATAGTACTTTTAAATCAACATATCCTTATCTATTTTATCTAAATATCTAAATTGAATTAAGAATGAAGAGCATAATTTTTAAAATACAGTGTTTGTAATAAAAAAAGACCCATGAAATTTAAGTGTAGTTTTATTTTTATGTGAAATCTTTTTTAGATCTATTTATGTATAATTTTCCTATACTACTATTCCAGTTTATATATCTTATACCTCAATGTTCCATTTTTTTAATTCCTCAACTAAATTAGCAAACTTTGGGGACATTTTTATAATTTACCTACTTTAATAGTATCAAAGAAAGAAATCTCACAACTTCTCATTTTACTTTACATTGTCAGTAAATTCTTCCTTTTAATAGTGTTGGATGAGACTAAAGAATTAATTGAAGCTAATATTAATTAATATATGCACATTGTTGGAACATATGCTTCTACTCTAAATTCTGTGTAAACATTCATTGTCACTTAAATTTAGATGGCTACAAATACTCTAACAATAAATTACTAAATGATAAAAGTACAGACATTTCATTTTAAATGGTGCTGTTTTAAGTGTTTACCATTTTACAACTTAGAATACTACAACTAGTCTTTTATTTCTTCCCCCAAGATACACAAATTATTTAAATGTTTTCTGTTTTATATTTTTATTTGGCAATTATATAGAAATTTTAATATTATGCATGCTTACAGACCTATTAGGATAAAAGTTATTGCTTTCTCAATAATCTTAAGCTGTTTTTAGGAAATACACTCTTTTTATAGTTTGCAAAATAGCCTATGCATGCAGACTGTGTACACAGAAAGAGAGGTGGGGAGCGGGAGGGGAAGCAGGAGAGAGAGACAGAAAGAGAGAGAACCACAGTATAATATATCAGATAGCAAAAGATTAAATTAGGTTTTATGCATTTATATGTTAACCTGATAAATGGAAAAAGTTACTAAATACAGAATTCTGTTTCCACCAGGAAATAATATCACGTTTGTAAGATTGCCCCCATAATAACCTCTATCAGTTTTCAATATTACCTTAAGAGATTACTGCAAATGGATTTTAAAAATAGTAACAATTGACCATTCCAGTAGTGTATATTCAGTCACATATATTATGTCAGTTTTGAATGTCATAAACTTTTCATTCTAAAACTGAGAAGTTTATTGCTAGCCATTCTGTCAGTAAAAGTAAAAATATGTTGCTTAAATACCCACCTAAGTTGGTATGTATCAATATTCATAAAAGCACTTTAATAAATTTAGAATTGTTTTCTACTTGTAATAGACTAGGTTAAATTATTTGTAAGTTTAGTTGTATTTGATAAGCAAAATGCATAACTCATCAGAAGGAAAAGTGGAGTTTGGGGGTTTTGTTTTCTGCTTTTTTGAGTAGCAAATTCAGTTCTTCATTTGTTTTGCTCTCCACGCTGCATTAGCACAGTTTTCCCCTGTGTGCATCTGCCAGTGTACAATTTAGCCACGGGCATCTGTAGACCTTGTGGTGATCAGTATTGCAGGCAAAAGCCATATGTGTTTAAATAAAAAAAAAATCTCTTTATTTCATTTGCTGTTTTAACTGGATGGATAACTTTTGTGCCTCAAGACAGAAGAAGAAAAAATACAGAAATAATTAATTGCCTCTATTCTTGAGGCTGTTTCATTTCCCCCTCCAATATGGAATGCTTGTCAGCTCTCCTGATAAATGACTGCATGTATTTGCATAGATTTTACATTAACACAAAAATTAGTTTTATTTGTGGAAAACTAGTTTACATAATAATATAAAACCTAGTGTTATTGATTATGTTTCTAAACATTGATGACTTTAGAAGTATTATAGCATTCTGAATTTTCAAAGGTCTGATCAACCTATTTCTTAATGTATACTTTTTCATTTATATAGTTTTGCACTAACTAGATATACAAGCCTTTATAAATTTTTAAAGTTTTAAAAATTCATTTCTAGGTGTATTGATTACAACTACTTCAGACCCATAGATACTAGCATTCATTTGGACAAAAAATTCTGATATTAAACTTTCACCAGGGAATATTTTTAAATACTTATTACCCATTGCATACATTTCAAATAATTAAAAGTCTGCATCTGTGAGAACGACTACGTTTTATATTCATGTTATCAAAAGGATGGGTCCAACATAGGGTATGTGTAGTTGAGGTCATTCCTGTGGAGTTACGCATTGTTTACAACCTAATTTGAAATATATCTGAGAACCATTCTCTCCACCTTTAATATGCTTCCTTGAGTATACTTAATTGATCACCTAGCCAGACCAGGGCATGGGCACTCTGTCACTCTGCTGGAGCTATTTGAGTATTGAAAACAATTCTACCTCTCTAAGTGGCAGGCAGTAGATGTTTATTCATACTATAATCTGGCATCTTGTTGTCTAGAGGCAACCTGCTAATTATGTGCTATCATTGTATTATCCATGTTACGGAAAATTCAAATATGTTCACTGCTGTTAGTTACATCACAAAGCTTTTCATAAAATGTATTTGATCCTCAAGAAACCTACCATACTTATGGGCAACCTAAGCCAAGAGTGTCTCTGCCACTTCTTGATTCTGGGACACCCTGGGTGCCAGCTGTCACAGCTCAGCTAATGATGACAAATGCCCCTCTCTATGCAGATTGCAGAGCTTGCAGGCTGCTGTGAAAGGCAACCAGATTACCTTTCTTCAGACAGTAACTTAACCTTTGAAACTCATGTCCGAATGAGATGATCAGCTGTGGTGGTTTCACTGTCTGTATGTTTAAAAACAAAAATCAGAACATTATCAAATAATACTTCTTTATTTCCCAATATTTTTATGATTTATAATGACATACCCTTGAATGCTATATTCTTAAATGAGAGACTTAAGTTTAATATGCTTCCCAGCCACACTAGAATGTATATTTAAATCCTGAGAATGCATTAGATAGTATAAATAACAGAAAATTATCCAGATTGTTTAAAAGAAAATGTAGGCTAGTGAAGTTTTCAGAGAAAATTATGTTCTTTTCTTTACTTCACTTGACTGGTAAAGTCTTTATTCTCTCACTGTATGTACAGGCCACACTATTCCAAATAAATGGATGTGTGTGTGTATACACACAAATATGTGTGTGTATTTACTTATTCTTCCCCCTATACTGAGAACTGAACCTAGGGTTTTGTGCATCCCTACCCACTGGATATATATATATTTTTTTTAATTCAGAGGATTATTACAAACTTATTTAGAGAATAGTTATTGCTAATGGTTGTTTTCTCTATTTCCAAACTTGGGCTTTTGTTTTAAATTGTTATTTTGCCCTGTAGACATTTTATTACATTATGATACATTGATATATATATATATATATGGATTTTCCAAAACAATAATGAATGCTATTAACCATAATGTGATACAGGGGATAAACTGCCTATTAAATGAGATAATGTTTTGCAGTTCCAACGTTCTTTTCACTTTACAAAAGACATTTGATGCTTAAAATAATTCTGGGAGTTAGGAGAGGTGGGGAATGAGGAATGGATACTGATATTTAACTGTTTAATTTTTACAACAAATATTAACTCCCACTTACAAATGAAGAGACTGAGATTTAGAAAGTTAAGTGTTTTATTAAGGATGACACAAATAATGGCGAAACTGGGCCTGTCTGGTTGGTACTACAATATCTAAACTATATGTTACAGAGGTAAGTATGTACATTATTATGTATTTCCCATCTGTACCCATATACAGTTTGTAGCAACTGCTACTTTCATGTATTATTTTTAAAAGAAACCTATAGGCTTACATTACATTAAGAATACGACTGATGGAGCTTAATGCTAAGGTGCTTTATAGGAGAACTTTAAGTAAATATTGAGACACTTTTTATGCTATGAAATTTTATTTTATCACTATGTCTTGATCTAGAACTTAGGGAAAAATCATTTTGAAAAGACGTACACTATTTGATAAATAACACATTGGACTAATTCACCTGGCATACACCTTTATAAAATGATGAAGAGAAATAATTCAGCAATTATGTGAGTTAAATATCTATATATGTTTTATAAAGGTTTATCTATCTAGTTTTACTCTGTGATGTAAATGGACTATGAACTATACAATCCACAATATTATATGTATTTCTGTACAAGAATACTCTTTTCTCATGAATTTAAATGCAGCTGTTTCAAAGAAGGCTATGTAATTGCCAGTTGTTTTTATTCCTTAGTAAGTCCTTCTTTATCACAGTTACTATAATGAAATGATTGTTTTTGAATGACACATTTGATTATGTGTCTGTACATTTTGTGTGTTAAATTCTACTTAAGATTACTAGTAGTACCAATACTTAACAAGTTGTACTTCATTGAATATAAAAATTATGTAAAACTTATAGTGTATATTTTATTAAAATATATCATGCAACTGTCAGGAGGAATAAACTAATTCTGCCTTGTAAGTCAAATATTTTATACTACGGCAAGAAAAATTTCTGGGAGAGAAGTCAGCGTAAACCTCATAACTGTCTATGGGTCATCTTTACACTGTTACAATTGTGGTCATCCAAGGTTCCTTTTACCACCACTCATAAGAAACGTATTACCTATTCAGATAACTGACTGTACTTTGTTAGAAAATTTTTCCTATTATTCAACCAAACTCTGTCCTTGAAACTTCCACCTTTTTTCTAATTTTCTCTCTGTATAGTGTTATCTCCACAGAAATAAGCCCTTGAAATTTGGTACAAACAATCCACAACAGTTTTGTAGGGTGTTTGTTTGTTTGTTTGTTTTGTTCACTATTTAATGGTGCAAAAGTCATAGGCATCCAGGGGAACCCACACTTCAAATTTTGAATTGTGATCTTTTCCCCAGGCTAGTAATGTATAACCTACTCCTTTCTGGGGATCCTGAGCGGTGGCAGTGACCCTAGCTCCCAGTCTGCCCTGAAATCATCAGGGAAACAACCTCTACTCTACAGTGTATTGTGCTGCTAAACTGTGATGTTTGGTAGATTAAGTGTGTGAAATGCATTTTGACAGGATATTTTCAATTTGTGATGGGTTTATTGGTATCTAAGTACTGTAACTCCATTGAAAATTGAAGAACATCCATATTCAAGACAGACATCACTTTGAATATACTTGAGCCTTTCAGTCATTATACCAATAGCACATTTCAGGTCACCCCACAGTTCAGCATCCATTCTGGCACAGGCTTTTGTCAAGTGCCTATAATTCATTACTCCCAGAACAGATTGATAAATGTAGAATCTTCTATTAAGTGAAATATAGTCGTGTTAGCTTCTTGGATACCAACATAAGCCTGTTGATGAATGTTTGTATCAGTAAATATCTTACTTGTTTAAACATATGTTGCTGAACTTCTAAGTGTTTGAGTTGAATTTTTCTAACTTATTATATACTGCTACTGTTAGGTTTTTATTCCCCATGATTTGAGTTATAAATAACAACTTATACTGTGTGTATTATTTTGAATACAAATAAGCATAACTGTTTTTACTAAAAAAAATTATTGTAGTCTACAAATAGAACCTCCACAGCAAAATAGAATTTAATTTTTACTGAATTTAATGTTTTTGCTCACACGAGGTATAGAAAGAGACCAAATTGTGGGTAGATTAAATTAACTAACTACTTCTCAGCATTTGTGTAGTTTTTTGCCAAATGCTCAAAATCCTTGTAGTAGTTGTTTATGCCTTTATCAAAAATATACAACTAAGAAGCCTCATTTAGGATAAATAACATTTTGCATATTCTGACATTTATCAATTGTTATGTGAATAAATTTCACATCTACAAGTCAAAACTACATGTTTTCCATATTTGATTAATGCACAGAAAAGTTAGTAAACTTTAAATGCTAATAAATGTGTTCCTTAGGCTTATAGACCATTAAGGAAATTACGTATGTATTGATCTATTAATATTTTACCATTTTATAATAAGAATAGCTTTTAAATAATGTAAATTAGCAGATACAAATGCTTTTTAAAAAGTGATATATTTTCTAAATTGAAGTCAATGTGAAAACTTTTTTGTGTTAAGCTAAAGTAGTCTCACCCATCAGGACCCACTCTGCTTAGCTATTTTCTTCAAGTGCAATGCCTAGAAGTGAATATCCAGCATGCCAGAGTGAGTTGATAAATGTAAACTGGAACAGAAAGGGCTCCATTAAGTAATGGATACATTGTTGGAAAAATACATTTGAGGTTTAAGTACAAAAAGGAAACCAATATTAAATATTCAATAAAATACAAAATACATTTCTGGATGTTATTATGTGTGATTAAAAAAGAAAAACACAATCCCTCACATGTATTAACTTTTTTGGTTATTTATAAAAGCCTTACATTTCTGCAAGTATAAGTACATGTTATTTGTCAGTTTTTTCCCCAAAATGAAAATATTTTGTTAATACTTTATTTATTGTTGTTATGACATGTAGGTAATAAAACACTAAGGCAGTCCACTTCAGATTTTACTTTCTTGCAGTTTGTGTCTTGAATGGAGAAGAGAGAAGTCCAGTGGTTTTACAAAAGAAACCTCAAGTAAAGAGCTGTCCCATCTGTCTCATCTAGTGACTTATGCAATAAAAGGTGTTATCACATGACTCTAAATGCACAAGCAGTTGTTTTATGAACTCTCTCTGTGCTTGGAGGAGTTTATAAGTTGCCCACTCTATTGTTTGCCAGTCCCAGCTGACTCAAGTGCATTGTGCTGAGCATATTTGGGGGATAATTAGAACTAATGAAGCCTGGAACACAGCTAATTCTCTAAGTGATTTATTTTCAGGCTCTTGTCTGATTCTTAAGAATTCTCTAAATCATAATCTATTCCACTTTTTTTCCCTAGCTTTGTGTTGATACAGCTATTCTTTTTATATTGTTTGATGGGCATTAAAAATTAGGTATTTGAAAAGCTGACAAACATGTCTCAATACCCACATTTATATTATTTGTTAGTCTTGGGGGTTGGGGATATAGTTCCCACCTTTCTTGTTTGTTTGTTTGTTTGTTTGTTTATATCTTAAAATGTTTATGACACCTGTGCATAGATAATGGAATTTGAAACATCAAGTGATAAGAGCATCTTAAAATATACCCCCAGGAAATAAATCCCAGTAGGAAAATAATTAAAAATCATCAATTGGAAATTTTTGTTTATGAATTCAAGTTCCCAAATAAATAGAAGATTTTTAAAAAACATTATGAAAAACCTTCATGTTTCAAAGCTATTTCACTAATATGTCCTCACCAGACTAGCAGTTCTGAGAGTGACATTTCTCTACATGTCCTCATCAGATACACAGTCAGTGCTTCAGTGGCCTGTAACACTTTAAAACCCATCAACTAGCTTTCCTTTCCCGTTATAACTTTCAGTGCATGGCACTTTTGTTGTGCAGGGTAAGATCTGGTAGCTTACTGAGTGCCTACTAGAATAAGGACAGACACAACTGCCAACAAAAGAAGGCTATAACTTTATTAAAGCTTTAAATTCCATAAATAAGATACTGAAGTCTGTTCAGATGCCTCATTTTTGTAGACTATGTTCTAGTTGATCTTCTCTTGTCTGGAAACTAGAGCAGAATTTATTATTAAAAATTATTACTTTTATCTATTGATCCTGGTAATTTACACTTACCATACTCTGGAGCTGAAATAACAAATCATGAAGGGCAGGGATCATTTTAGTCAATACACTGAAATATTTATGTCATTGTAGATCCCAACAAGACTATGGTTTGACTGAGGGACCAGTTAGAGATTCCTGATTCTTATTACGAGATATTCAAATGCTGCCTCAGATAAATTCTAGTCTTACCTAAATTCACTGACCTAGGGTGTTTGTCTTTTTTGCCTGAAAGTCAGCTAAACATTCAAATAACATGTGTATGTCTTAGATATTGATGAAAAAATTGTCTTTTTCAAAATTAAGTTTATTGGTATATGTCAGGTATACATAATGATTATGTTCATTATAGGGAATTTGTACCTGTACATGATATAACTTGATTCTTTTTTTGTCCCATACCTCTACCCTCCCTTCAACATTGTTTCATCTGCCTATTTACTGAAGCTTTGTTTCCATTTTTTGCTTCTTTTTACAACATTTTTTTTTTGTTTCTTTTTGCTTCCTATCTCCCTCCCCTCCACCCCCTGCCCTGGCCAGTTTCCCTTCCCATTTGGACAGTTTATTCCTATTTCACAAAATCTATTACACGTTTTGGTTCTTACTTATACTTCCATTTTTTCACACTAGAGAAACAATGTGGTATTTACACATGTGTCCAATTCTTTTTTTTTTTATATAATGGAGTACTACTCTTCCATTAAGAAAGATAAACTGGAGACATTTCTAGATAAATGAATGTAGCTTGGAAAAAATTGTCTTTAAATTCTTACATTCTTAAAGAGACAAAGAATAAAGCTGGGCGTGGTGGCTCACGCCTGTAATCCCAGCACTCAGGAGGCTGAGACAGGCGGATCATTGTGAGTTCGAGACCAGCCTGGGCTACAAAGTGAGCTCAAGGCCAGCCTGAACGGCATAGTGAGACCCTGTCTCAAAAACAGGGCTGGGGATCTACCTCAGCGGTCTAAGCGCCTGCCTGGCAGGCGCAAGGTCGTGAGTTCAATCCCCGGTGCTGCAAAAAAAGAAAATAAAAAAATAAAAAAATAAAAATAAAGAGACAAAGAATAGCTGGGCATGGTGGCACACTGCTGTAATTCCAGCACTAGGTAGGCTGAGGCAGGAGTGCTGTCATATTAAGGCCAGCCTGGGCTACATGGTAAGTTCAAGGTCATCCTGAATTACCAAAAAACAAAACAAACAAACAAAAAGAGACAATGCACTGAGAAAATTGTTTAATATGGAGTTTTTATAATATTCTAGGTATTATGATATGTATTTGATCCATATGACAATACCGTCATCCTCTCACCAACACTACAAAGTGATATTACTACTCTCACTTTCCTGTTAGGAAACTGAGATTCAGGAAGGTCAAATAGCCCCTCCAAGTTTACAAAACCAGGACTTTGCAGAATGAGATTTTTATTCATACCATCTAGCCCTAGATCCTGGAGCCCACTTCATCAGTCAGCACACTAAACTTATACTCTCTAATTTTTTCCTGTCATCTCCAAAAAGGGATAATAATAGGGTTGTTATCTGTATTAAATTAATCAGATAAAAGGTTTAGATTATTTTTAAATTAGTTTTGTCCACGTTCACACAATAACTAACAACTAGTATTCAGCCCACCTCTTGCTAAGTTCCTGAGCTTATCTAGTATAGTTCTTAGGAGAATATTTTTTGACTAATAATTAAATGAATATCATCTACCCTCTCCTTTCCAGTGGAAAGTTGTGTAAATGTTGCTAGTAACATTGCTAGTATACTGCAGTTCTTGGAGATTGAGTGAATGGGTTTTCATTCTTGCTCTCTAGTTAAATGTAGTCTGATCGCTCGCAATGTATATTCCAAGCCAAAACCTTTACCCTCAGCTCCAGCCTTATAAATCTAATGGTCTCTTACACATCTTTCCACACAATTAAGATGCATTTTAAACTCATATCCATGCTGAGCATCTACTCTTCCTGAGTCATCCTTGCCTTAATAAATAGCAGTTTCTTCCAGTTCTTAGGCCAGAAACTTGACTGACATCTTTGTCTTCTTTCTTGATTTCATACCAGAGAATCAGTAAATCCAGAGAATCAGTAAATCCTCAAGAATCTGACCACTTTTTGCCAGCCTTGTAGCTTACATTCTCAGTAAGCCACCACCATCTTTTAAGTTATCCAAGAAGTGGCCTGACTTCCTTCTTTATCCCCTGCCTGCTGTGTCCCTCACACTCTTTTCTGGACATTTTATTATAGTTTTTTTAATACAAACATCTCCACCCTAGTTCAGGTCTCTATCACTTCTGCTGGACCATGACTTCCTCTTTCAGTTTTTTTTTCTTCTCTAGTTCATCACAAAGAGAACTGCTGGGCTGACATTGATCTCACAGGTCGCTTCTTTCCTGTTTCTCCCTTTTGAAAAACCTTAGATTGACTCCCATTTTGGAAGAGAGGAAGAAAAGTAAAAATGAATAGAGGGATGGATGGAGGAAAGGAGAGAGGGGCCAAGGAAAAGATGAAGGGAAACCCCTTTTCTGGTATTCGAGCACTTCATCATCTGGCCATAGCATAAATTCCAGTCTTAACTTCTTGACATTCTTCCTTACAGTCTCTGTTATATAGTGATTATTTTCCAAATACATTACAATTCTTAATATTTTCCTCTCTCTCTTCCTTTTTACCACTTACTTTTCACCTATCATTCCTTCCTTAAGATCAAATCTAATCTTTCTATGATTGTCTTAGTTTGAATGGTCTTTCCTTCCCAGTAATCTTAAATGACTTGACTTCACCATGGTTGGTATATAATTGAATGATATATTTTAAAAAAAATAAAGGTATTTAAATTTGTAAATGTGTGTGGTTTTCCAAGTAGATCCAGAATTCCAAAGGGATACGAGAATTTTTACCTTTTTTATCCTTAGTGCAAAATGCCTAGCACATTATACACATAGTAGATGATCTATACATATATGTTAACAGTAAGGTATCCAAGTGATTATTGTAGCCATTTCTTCTGTAGCTTGATTACAAATTTGACAAATTAACTTTCATATACTGTATTTCATCTAAGAGTACTGTGTATTAAATTCATTGTGTCAACTGGTGGCTTTTCTTTTGTGGTAATACTAAAAATCAAAATATGGTATGTAACTTGAGATTTTACACAGCCATCTCAGGTTATCACTATTAGTGTCATAAAACTATACACCAAGCAATTTCTAGGTCTTTTTTCTGCCTTGTATGACTACAAGTAGTAGTTCCAAATCTTGTTTAGGCACTAGAGAGTTCCCTGAGGCCTCACTCCCAAACACAATTCAGTAACTGTCTTCATTCAGATGAGTTTAGAGAAATGTAATATCTGCATTAATTTACTATTTACAAATTGTTAAAACTCACCAGGCGTGGTGGCTCATGCCTGTAATCCCAGCACTCGGGAGGCTGAGGCAGGAGGATCGTTGAGAGTTCGAGACCAGCCTGGGCTACAAAGTGAGCTCAAGGCCAGCCTGAATGGCATAGCAAGACCTTGTCTCAAAAACATAAGGGCCAGGAATCTAGCTCAGTGACCTAAGTGCCTGCCTGGCAAGTGCAAGGTTGTGAGTTCAATTCCTGGTGCCGCAAAAAAAAAAAAAAAAAAAAATTTAAAACTCCAGCATTAAATATATGTCTAAGTAGTGTTTGAAAATTATAACCATTAAGTTACTGGTAGCACATGGGTGCCTGATGTTACCATAAACATAGAACTTCACAGGCTTGCACTATTTGTAAAGCTTTGTTAACATTATCTCCGGAATGTGGAAAATACTCCCTTGAAATTCCTTATGGGGGCCAGGAGTGGTGGCACACGTCTGTAATCCCAGCACTCGGGAGGCTGAGACAGGAGGATCCTTGTGAGTTCGAGACCAGCCTGGGCTACAAAGTGAGCTCAAGGCCAGCCTGAATGGCATACCAAGACCCTGTCTCAAAAAGACAAGGGCCAGGGATTTAGCTCAGTGTCTTAAGTGCCTGCCTGGCAAGCGTGAGGTTGTGAGTTCAATCCCTGGTGCCACAAAAAAAAAAAAAAAGAAAAAAGAAAAGAAAAGAAAAGAAATTCCCTATGTGGGACTCAGACAAAAAGGTTCTTCAATCATTCAGTTTTCAGGTATTAGTGAAGCATCTTCCTTCCCCTCCCCTATTCCTTGGAAATAAGCCCACCATCATGCAGTTTTCAGGGCAGTAGGGGACTGCACATCACAGAGTACACAGCTGCAACTCAGTGGGCTTAGTATTGAGTAGTTGGAGAAGAAGAAAACGCAGTGCTCATAAAGAAGCACATCTAAACACAATCCAAAATAGCCTTCTGATGAAAAGCCTGAAGAAGAATAGATCATTCCTTTCAGCAGATATTTATTGAGCATGATCTTTTTCTTTCTCTATCCTTCTATTTTCAAACATCATACCAACCAGGATAGGAGATGTATTGGTCATAGCTCACACCTGAAAAGCAAACAGAAACATAGAAACTCACAAGGAGTATTTGGTATTCATAAGATGATTGTCATGCTTCTGATCCTGAGATCTAATCTATGTATTGAAATACAGACATACTGGAGTATGAACAGGTTTTCTGGGAAGATGATGTGTTCAATTAAATCTCTGTTTGATGGATTACCTGGGTGACAAGCTCAAGAAGACAGCTAAATGTATGACTCTTAAGACTTAAGAGAAATATCTAGTATTCATTGTATTATGTGTAGTCTGAAGCATGACAGTACTTAAAAGACTCCAGGAGAGAGTGTAGAATGAAACAAAGTACAGGATATGATCATGGGTATTTGGTATTTTGTCTCAGCAACAAAAAAAGTAACTAAGACTTCAAGGTATAGGGTAAAAGGAGCAATAGAAGAAATGTTAAAATTTAAATGAAGGGTTAATTCATGGAGCTTTATCCCAAAATTAATGGAGGAAGGGGCGTCATTCTCTTGAGGCTACAGGTCATTGAGAGATGCTTTGAAGATAAATTCTGCAAACTTACGAGTATTTAATTTTATTTACTGAATTCAGCGTGTACTAATAACAGTGGAGAGTGCAGTGTTGGTTTGGGCTATACAGATGTAGGTATGGAAATATATCAAGAAAACTGTTGTATTAGAGAAAGTAATTGTGGATAGAGATAAGTCTATATAGTTGGTGATTTAAAGAGTTGGTGGTATTTATGACTCGGCCTCATTTTTCTCTGGAACTTTTACTTAATTAAGGTTTAAAGAAGGACTTGGATGTTTTAAACCATTGTTAAAAGGAAGAGAAGGTAATAATACTGATCAAAAGCAAGAAAAATGATTTAGCAGGAGTAATAGATATACAATGAGAGAAAAATGTGAAGTTTTAGTGGTATTAATTTACATTAAGTCAAAATTATCTGTGTCATTCAACCAACTAGAAGTGGAAGAAGGCAGAAACGAAACTACTGATTATATCCAGGACTGTGAATTTTTAAAGAACTTATGGCAAAACACTCTCAAAAGAATGAAAGGCATTTATGAAAGTGATTACTGCTTCCAAACTGGAGAAAATAAGTGTGATCAGGTTGCTAAAATGGAATAAAATGGAATGATGAAAAAAACCACAAGTCTTACAGAGAGTAAAGCTGTCAGACTTAGAAACACACCTATAGGAATCCAGTTAAATGTTAGATTTCTAACAAATATTTCATTGTTATATTCAAATTACACTAGAAATACTGTGTTTTATTTGCTAACCTTAAATGAAGGCAAAGAGTAGGTAGAGTAAAATTCCTAAACAATTGAGTAAATAAGATTGCTTAAACATAGGAAGTACAGTCAGTTATGAAGCAAAATCAAGCCATCTGTGGGCAGAGACTACATGAATTTTTAAAAAAATCAAGCAGTTTTAATATTAAAGTATACAATACATTTTGTATAGAGATTTTGAACTCTCAAAGAGTGATGATAAGATTTTGGGTGGCGAGGGAAAAAAAGAAACTTTGGGAGTGAAGAGCCGGAAGAACAGAATGAGTTGTGTTGGGAGAATGGTAAAGAAAAGCACAATGGTAAAGAGCCTGCACGAAGGAAGCAAATGGGCCGAGAGGGATGGCTAGAACATTTGAAGCTAAAAGATATTTCATAAAATCAAATGTAACTTAGGGATTTGAACACTCATGAGATATTTAATAAAACAGTTTCATCATCAACTGCTAATAGCATTAGAGTTTATTTAAATTTATTCATGTAGTCAGCATAACCCTACGTTCTTGTTAAAGACACTAGTATTAACTATAAGCATGTCCTTACTGGTCAGCCTAAGCATTCGTCCACTTGGTTTTACTATTTACATTTTACTAAGGTGTGACTCCACTTAATTAGGTAGAAGTCAGTCTTACTGTTGTATTTGAGGAATGTAAAACTGACAAAAATATTTTTCTTTATTTTTTTGGTTTTATTTTGTTACCTTGTGTTGTGTTGTGTTGTGCTGTGTTGTGTTGTGTTTGAGACAGGGTCTCACTATATAGTTCAGGCTGGCGTTGAACTCACTATGCAGCCCAGGCTGACTTCAGACTTGTGGCAATCCTCCTGCCTCACCCTCCCGAGTGCTGGGATTACAAGTTTGTGCCACCATACCCTACTAAGTATTTCTGTATCACTCAGTTTCCTTCAGTTTCACAGTAAAGTGAGAAAGTAGAAAGCTTGGATCCTCAGGTTTGCTCTTTTTCTTTTAACAAAACATCTGCTCTTTATTACTATATTTTGTTTCCTGCCATATATGGTAAGAGCCCTGGATTAGATCATTGCTAAAGGTCTTCTACACAGGTCCCTCTAATACCAGTCAGTTTTTTGCATTTGCTTAATTCTGAGGTCAGTAAAACATATCAACATTCTTACCTTTAGAAGCTTATCATGTGTAACATACATATTCCTAAAAATAAGCAGTAAACTACCTCATGATTTGAATTATATTTAAATACATATTGACTTTAGTTTTCAAAGAACCATTGAAGCAAATCTTTTAAAAACTACTTTATAATTTAGACCTTTAGTCATTAAATATATTTTTTAAAAATACTACTTGTTCCCGCTGAAACTTTAAGGCTTAATTCTTGATTGTGGCAGTGTTGAGATGCACAGTCTTGTGGGAGGTGTTTGGCTACGGGAATGGAGCCTTTTTAATTCCATTAACAACTTACCTCTTGCATGAGTTCTGCACCCTTTTCTCTTTTCCACATGCACCTGTTTCCCTTTTGCTTCCTGTAATGAGTCAAAACAATGTGCCGTGCTCATAAGAAGCCAAGAATATAGTGGTTACCCATTTTCCCCAGAATTGTGAGCCAACTAAACCTCTTTTTTTTTTATAGATTACTCAGTCTCAAGTATTCCATTATAGCAACAGAAAATAAACACTACTTTGTACAGTTATCTCTATATAAATTTAGAAAAAGCATAATGAATGTGTTGAAGAGGAAAATAAACCAGTAATAAATAAGAAAATATGAAGAACATAATTAATCACTGTAAATGAATACATGAATTCAGGATACTAAACAAACTTGTAAATGATTGAAGAAGCAATCATTGTTGAGAAATTACAGGGAAAGTGAGATATGTAGAAGACTAGGTAAAAACAAAGTATTAGGAAAATTTTATATTGGATACCTTTTTGTTCAACATTGTTACAAAGATGTGTGAAACACATTCTTTGGATAAACAAACAATATAAATTAAAAAAATAAGTCTGTGTTGTGATAAGGTATATCAAAGCCTGAGAGCAACCTATAAGAAAACAACTAAAACATATACAAATTTTTCTCCATATCCATGGGGCATTGGTTCTGGACCCTCCTGCTGCTACCAAAATGCACAGATGCTCAAGTCTCTTAAATAAAATGACAGGGTTTACATATAACCGTCATACATCCTTCCATATACTTTGAATCATCTCTAGATTACTTCTAACAGTAATACAATATAAATAGTTGTTATAGTATATGGTTTACTGACAAGAACAAAAACAGTCTGTACCTTTCAGTATAACCTTAAATTTTCTTCTTCAATATTTTTTGTCTGCATTTGGCTGAATTCATGAATGTAGAACTTATGTGTGCAGAACTCACAGTTATAGAGGACCAACTCTGTGGTATTTCAGAATCATTAAAGGAATTACAAGTTATATAGAAAATATCACTTAGTGCAAGAGACAGCACCAAAGGAAGAGTAAACAAAAAAAGAGGCATGAGCAATATAGAGAACAAAAACAAAAATAGCAGATATAATTCCAACCATATAAAAATAATTTTAAATGTGAATGGATTAAATGATATAAACAGAACAGAAGCTGTCAGACTGAATTAAAACAAGATCTAATTGTACATTTAACTATATACAGCTAACTATATCCTTTGAGTTCAAAGATACAGATGAGTTGAAAAAGGATAAAGAAAGATATGTTACACAAACAGCAACCACAAAAGAGTTATACTAACTACACTATTATCAAACAAAGTAGACTTTACACTTAAAAGGTTACTAAATACAAATGGGACATTTTATATTGACCAAAGGGTTAATCTCTTGGAAAGATACAATAATTATAAATGTTTGTGCACCTAACCATAAGGCCTAATATATATGAAGCAAAAATTGACAATTGAAAAATGAAATATACAGTTCTCTAATAAGACTTGGAGACTTCATTTACCCTACTTCCAATAACAGAAAGACTAGAGAGAATATTAATAAGTTTATAGAGATTATCAAGAACAAATAAGAATCTAAAACAACTAGACCTAATACCCATCTTTAGAACACTCCACCTAACAAAAGCAGAATTCTTCTGTGCTACACATGGAAAATTTTCCAGGATAAACCACATATCAGACCATAAAACAATCTTTGGTAAATTTATGAGGATTGAAACAGTATAAATAATTTTCTTTAACAAAAATTAAATTAGAAATTAATACACAGATGACACAAACCAAATTAATGAATTGGCAAACTTTGAATAATAGAAAAGATTCATAAATTATATAAAAGTTCATCTCATTAAACTTGAGAGAACTGAGAATAATTTAGCCTACTCAAAAAAATCTAATTCAACTCGTTTAGATGAAAATGGGATAAGACATAATAGTTTCTCCTAAAAAGTCTGTTATTCATAACAAGGAGAATTTATGAGTGATCTTCCAAGGACAGAGATGGAAGTTATAGCACAAAATAAGAATATTCTAATAGCACTTTCTAGTAAGATACAAGCAACATTGTACTTTTCACATATTATGTTCCTTAAAATATATTTTCAAACTTCTATGTAAGAAAGCCACATAGTAATTCATAATAGTTGTTTTACAGAGAATTTTAGTCTCAGAAAGTTTATATAAGTGTGTATATGTGTGTATGTATTTGTGTATATACATATGTGTTATGAATGTATATATGTTTCCTATAAAATGTCTTTTCCCCAACACATGAAGAAGTCTTTGTAACAGGAGCAGTGTGGTGTATAGGCAGCCTCTGCTCCTCCCAGGGCTGCAGACAGAACGTAGATTTGGAGTGAGCCCTTTCAGTGAGTCTTCCTCAACAAAATAATGTTTCTTCCCACCCTCAAAAAATTTAACAGAGTACCAAAGAAATTCTTCTGTATCTTCCGTATGGTTTTTTTCCTTATATTTTTTGAACTTAATCTTAACTTTATCAAACCAGTTGTTAACTACCCGCATTTCTAGAGTAGGGCATCTCTTTCATCTAAATCTATGAATTATGGATTATTCAAATAGCTAATTCACATGTTTAAAGTATTAAGTGGAATCAAAAAATTAAAATTGCACAAAAATTAAGAATGTGATCCCCAGTCTGGATTCACCTTTGGCAGGTTATTTCATGTGAGTAAAAATTGCCAAAGTAAATCACTGTGACCCTGAGGACCCTTCTGCAGAGGAAGCTCAGCAAATGCTCTTACTAGTTATGGCTTTGTGCAGCCACATAAAAGTGAACTGAAACAACGAATTTATTTTGCCAGATGTTCTTAATGTCTACTCTTCTCTGCATTAAGACCATGCTTTTGTTTACTAGAAAGAGAGTGGAATTTTCAAAAAGATTTTAATAAGAAAAATTATGTCATCAGTTATATTCCCCCAAGAATATAAATTACACTGTTGGAGTAAGTTAGGGATACTCTTGTGTCCTGAAAGTTCATTTAGCATATTCTTCAAATTAACTGATTGATATCTGTAGAGTGCTGAAGAAATTAGCACCTGGATTTTCTGATTTACCTTTATGAGATTAATTTATATAGCATTAGTTTAGAAGATCTGTGTAAATCTAGGCATAGCATATTTTAGTCATAACTACTGACACACCAATTTAAATAATACCCTGTACTACAGAATTAGGAAAGTACAGTATATTATCTAATGTTGGACAAAATGAGATCTCCAAAATCTTGGAGCTACCTAAGTTGTCCATTTATAATCTTACATATAGCTAGATATTTTATGTCTTTCTGTTAATTTTCTAACAAATATGTAAAATTTCTATTTAGAGTAAAATCTACTGGAAGTATGTTTATGGCTTACTAAAATTTGTAAGATTCGCTATTATATTTTACTTCAGATGTGATTTCATCCACTTTTTCACAAACAATTATTTAGGAAGAAGATGCTGTAACATTGGAGAACTTTGCATATTTTGATATGTTCTGAAGCACTATTCTTTAAATTTTATATGTATCAGATTTCATAAGGGAAATAGGTTGGAGATGCTTAGTAGACATTTTCATGGGCACTAAGAATTACTTGCTTATGAGGTGTGTCACTGTGTAACTTCGTCAACCTATAACATCCTTTTTCTAAAGAAAATCTTCCCTAGGTTGAAAATCTTTTATTGCAGTTACGTTGTTTTATGGGTCCAGTAATAGTTACTAATATATCTTTCATGAGGCATGGCAAATAATTGATCATTATGGTTCAGTTTCTTCCTCCCCAAGCAAGTTGATTCCTATCTAATACCCAGAGCAAGAAGACCAATGGCATGGGTCCTGTGGCAGTGTTACCTGGTGGAATAAACCAGAGTGACATATCACTATTGTACCACATGAAGACATCACAGTTGATTTATTTATAGATGACCTTAATATCAGATAGTGAAATGTTTTGCTTAAAGCACTAGAAGAGCTGAGATTATACTTGGTATTGTATAAAAGCCTTCTCTAGGGTAATTTGAAGAAAAGATGCTCAAAAACAAAGTTCTGGAATCATTCTCTTTGCCCATATAACTTATGCAAATGCACCCTGAAAATATTCTCACTTTAACTCTGAAATTTAATAATAAAATCTATATTTAAAAATACTGTTATATTTTTCATTTACCTGCATTAAATGTCGAGTTTTCATTATTGTCTGATTAGATGATACCTGTCCTCACCAATAGAGTGAGGTAAGTGTGCCATTAAATTTTCCCCCAATTCCTTGTGGTCAGCCATGTCTGGTCCAAGTGACAAACAAAGTTTTGATATTACTAATGAGCTGTTCATGACCTTTTGGTGGAGATTTGCGGGGTAGTGTTGCCTAAAGAAAATGTGTTTAGTGAAATCTGTGTGACCACACCAGGCAATTGTAGAGATTATTTCTGGCCTTGGATCTGAAACCCAAGTTAATCATAATCATTTGCAGAAGAAAATAGTATTGCCATAGCAAACAGTTTTTTTCCCCAAATGAGAGAAAATCGATGTAATGCTCTTTACATTGCATTTTACAGAAAAGCATTAGATCTGTTTACCTTGTTGAAATTCAAATTGTTTTATTATGGTGTCAATTCTTTGGTTTTGGCAGCACTTCTAAAGTGTCTGCTCACAAAAAGACTCCCATAGTGAATGAATGCTAGTGTTGACACCACCTAACAAGCAGGGATTATATGTTTACAGAAGAAGTAATATGATAGGTCAAGTCTAAGAGGCACTTCTCAAGAGCACTTCAGCACATAATGAGTGACTGACTAGAAAGTGCGGAGCTGCCACTCTTGGCTTCGAGTCTGTGTTGATGCCTGCCTCTCTTCTCCAAAGCTCTCTTGATCATGTTCAGCTGCTCTGTTCTCATGTGGGGAATAATGGTAGAGTAAAGCTGCTTTTCTGTCTCATTTTTCTTGCTAATTTACACATTCAAGCCATTTTTTGTTTGCTACCCATATTTGCTATTCCCTTTTGTCAAGGCACTGTTCTCTTTTTTGCCTCAGGCTTAAGAACTAATTTGAGCTTCTATAATTACTTCATGTTTTACACCTGTCTGCATATCATGCACCCCCTTGTCTCTGTACTTAAGCTGTATATTTCCTTGCAGAAAAGCTAGTTTTCATACACAAGGACTCCTCAGTTTCTCCCCTCAGACTTCCTACAGAAGAAACACAATTAAACTGTTGCCATACCCTCAGCAATGCGGCTGACCTTTGCAGTTCATGAAGGACAAATGAATGCTGTCTGCTTAGACAGTGTATGTTAAGACATTGTGGAGTAGAGAGCCTGAGCTTTGTTCCTCATGAATGAAGCAATGGTTGTAGTCATTTTAAAATCATTAAGACTCTGAATGCACCATCTCATTCTCCAGTGTTTGCTCTACAGCTCCTCTTCTGCTTTAATAGCAGCTTATTAAATTTGGGTCAAGCGCACTCTGAAGAGTATCACAATGAAGAAACTGTTCTAAAAGTTACCTGTTTAAAAAAGGCAATTAGATTTTTAACTTAAGTGACAGCTGCAATTCATTGCCTATTCTTTGTGATGTCCTGCAGCCTGAGCTGCCTTTTGTAATTTGGGCTTCATTTTGTAAGAGCTTTCCTGAATAATCCAGGGTTGCTTTCCACTTGGAGCCTGCTCCAATCCAATTAGGAGTTTAACAAGGGTCAAATTAAGTAGACTTTACACTTTGTGTTTGCATCATTAGCCGTAAGACTGCTATGTGAGTGTGTGACTGTGTGTCAAGGAAGAGAGGAAAAAAGTCTGCAAGATGGGACAGATTCAAAGCTGTCATCCACCATGTGCTATGCCCCACTTGCTGATGGAGGCTCAGCAGGCTAGCAACAACATTTCCAGTTGTCTTTGGGGGCTGTTACTCTGTCAGATCGCTGGTATATGGTTGGGAGGTTACAGGTGCTAGCTGGGACTGATGAAGAAGAGTATGTTTTTTGCCTACTTTTTTCTCTTCTGGTAGTCTATTGTGATTGGAAAAACCACTAGAAAGACTTGAAATTGAAACCTCTTGAGCATTCATTATATTTGATGAGATGACAACTATGTAGGCTCCTGTTCTAATTCCTCCTGCTCTTTCCTTTTTTTTTTAATAATTATGCATTCTGTAAAATATCACAGGAAGTGGAGACTAATTTTTTAGGGGAACAGTTTTATAGAGGCCTTGAATAGATCACTTACCTGCTGTTAAAGAAAACAAAGTTCATGATAGCCTTTTGAGAATTGCATTACTTAAGACCTTGTTTTGTTAATTTTGTCCATATCATCAAATTATATTTGTATCTGTTAATATTTTAGCCTCCCTATGTCACTATTTAAAGAAAATGACCTATTTTCAAAAAGTGAAGACAAGAAAATTCTGCTAATCAGCACTTGTATGCGTGGGATATTGCTGGAGAGCTGTTGGTATGCCCTGAGAGCACGCTTTGTGCTGCTACACACAAAGTAAAGATTTATCTAAAAATAACACTCTCATTGTTCCTTTCTTACCTCCTCAACCCATTAATAGGTACTTTAGTATCATGAGAGTTTTCATAGTTTAATCCCTTTTCAAAAGCTTTTCAGAATAAAAGCTCTAAATGGTCCTCAGTATTAATTTGATGTGACTTCTGTACAATATGGTTTAAAACTCTCAGAATCACATTTTTACCGCTTACCCTTTTTTCACTGGGGCAGTGAGTGGAAAATACCAACTATGTTTAGTGGAGTCTCTAATGTGAGTCATTTTTGTTGCTTTCTTGTATTGTCTAACTTAAAAATTACTGTCTTAGTATTAAAACTGTTAATGCTCAAGAATATTGTTTTGGGTTATTCATTACTTCTAAAAATATAAGTGACTTACTGATATTATTCAAAGCTATCTTTTTAGTCTCAGATTTGCCAAGAATTAAGAGGCAGTAATTAGGTCACCTCATACATAGCAATCAGGCTTGATAATTTGCACTCAGTTACATCTTTGTTTATATTTGGACCACAGTGGCTTCAAACACAGAGCTTCCAGTGCTAATAACCCACTTCACTTTTTCATGTGTTTTGGTACTTGTGAATACACAACTATCTTTCTAAAAATTAATATGTGGCAAAAATAATTCTTGCTGTCTGCAAATCATTTCATACTGGGCCTGTGCATTCTATACCAAATTCCATTTCCTCCACTTTTCACATCTTTACATAACTTCCAACATGGAGGGAGAGGAGGATAAAACCTTGTTGATTTTTTAAACTCCACATCCCTTCACTGAGTTTTAATGACATTTTCCAAGGGAAGAGATACATCTCTGTGTGCATGTATAACGCATGCACCATGAACTTCTTTCCATAGTGAAAAAATGTAGTTTTAAAAATGGTTTTTGGAGCACTCGCCGGTCATAGGGACTGAGCTGATGAAAGAGGAGAGCTCTCCAATACCACCCTGCCCTCGAAGCGTTAGTGGAGTAGGGAGATGGCAGAAATAAAAGAAGGACACAAATCGATGTAAATTCACACCTGTGAAGATGCTGTTACTGGGGAAAGTGATCTGACCTGCAGGTTCAGGGATGGTTTCCCTGAGGAAGTGATTCTGTGCTCACCTGTTGAAGACTTCTTGCTATAAAAAATTATCATTTGTTTTCTTTCCAAAGAACTCAAAACATTTCCCACATGTGTTTTTGACTCAACATTTACAAACATAATCAAACTTCATAATGATATTATATTAATAAGGGAATATACAGAAAAAGGTACCTGCAAAGACATAAAAAATTGTAATTTCAAAGAAATGTTTTAGGTTAGTTGTAGAACAGGAAATAAGCAAGTGATTTCTAAACTCTGATGTTTGTTTTTTCTTGTTTACATTTCTCTGGTTTCCTTTCCTCCTCCCCACTCCCTTCCAAAATGTTGATTCCATGATATATTTACTTACCACGTGGGAGCAGCTTGGAATCATCTAGCACTGAAGTAACAGTGTGCTGGAACCAGCCTCTTGGGCTTGCGAAAGCTGCACATTCAGGATCATCACATTGCCAGAATGAACTCTGCATGTGAGAAGATTTATATAGAACCAAAATTGGTAAATCCTACAAATAAGCCTTGCAGCGCCCCATGTCGGCTGGTTTATCAGCACGCTCATTATGTCTAACGCAGTGCGTGGGATTTGGGCTTACCCGTGGTTTTGGGGAAAGAGTTCATGAATTTTCTCAGCTTCCCTTCATTGCTCTGTAGGATCTGGGAATAGAAATTAGGAAATGTAAAATCATGGTTTAGCTTTATTTTTGCCTCTTATTTTAAGTATTATGAATGTGAAACTGATAGTGATAATTTGATTTCTCAGTGTCTGAAAGGTTCTCTAATATATAATTTACCTCTGAGATAACAACTTTGCCCCTTGGATTAAATGATGGTTCCTTTTTTAAAATTGACTTGGTGTTTCGCATGGAACTGCTTAGTACCTTGTAAATATTCCAGTGTAATTATAGACAATATACTTGAAGGTATGTTTTATTTTCAGATGTATTATTTTTAGATTACATACTAGTGACCTTTATCAATTAGTCTTCGTGTTTTTCCCCTATAATAAAGTTTTTGAGTCAGGTGTGGTGGCACATACCTATAATCCTAGAATTCCATAGGCTGAGGCAGGAGGATCGCCACAAGTTTGAGGCCAGCCTGGGCTACATAGCAAGACATATCTCAAAATTTTTTTTTAAAATTTGGTTATTGTTTTGGTTTCAAAACTAATGCATATATTGGCTTTTCTGAATATAAATGTAGTATTTGTTAAATGATAAAAGGTAGCCAATATATATTAATGTTAAGTGAAAATTGCATATGATCCAACAACCCACAGAAAAATTATTAGCATCTCTACTATACTTTCATAGTGTCTGTATCCACATATAGGCAAGTTCAAGGCCACCCTGGAAACTTAGGGAGTTCTATCTCAAAATAAAGTAAAAAGGGATGGGAGCATAGCCTAGTGATAGAGCACTTGCCTACCATGCACAAGGCCCTTCGTTCAATCTACGGTAATGCATTAAAAATTTGTGTTTTACTCAATATTTGATCAATTTATTGATTTTAAATTAATTACTTTTAAACATAGAAAACTTTGTACTTTAGTGTTTAACTTTAAATTACTTATTTTGCCGGGCGTGGTGGCTCACGCCTGTAATCCCAGCACTCAGGAGGCTGAGATAGGCGGATCATTGTGAGTTCGAGACCAGCCTGGGCTACAAAGTGAGCTCAAGGCCAACCTGAATGGCATAGTGAAACCCTGTCTCAAAAACAGGGCTGGGGATCTAGCTCAGTGGTCTAAGTGCCTGCCTGGCAAGCGCAAGGTCGTGAGTTCAATCCCTGGTGCTGCAAAAAAAAAAAAAATAAACAAGTTATTTATTTTATTTTACTTGTAAATGTTTTAATTTGTGTTTAAACATGTTTACTTTCAATTACTTTTTAATTGAAATTTAAGTGACATACAAGTTTGAGAAATAAAATTCCTGTTTAACATCAGCTCTGTATTAATTCATCAGATGTTCTTATATGTTTTTAATTTCACCTATTACATTTATAAGTCTGATTTATTATTTATGCAGTTGTTTAAATGCTGTCATTAAACTTATGTCTCCTTTATTAGATTTTTGAAATGTTCGCAAAGTCACATATATTAATTTGGAAATAATCATTTGAAGTTCTCTCAAAGAACTAGTTAAAACAGACCAGGCTAAAACTTGAATATAAAACCACTTAACTTTTAATATTTTAAGTCTATCTCTCAAAAAACAGGACCAATTAGAACCTCTTTGTCTTTGGATCTTTGGAAATTTAAATCATCTGTAAGAACTGGTAATGCATAGGACCATGTAAACTTACATGTCATGTCACTCCCTCACTCATTCCCTTAAGCAAACTCAGAAGATAAATCCTAGATAAGTAGTCCATAAATTTTTAGAGTTAATGTTTGAGAATGACTTACAGTAGGTCATGCAACTAAACTACACCAACCTAGCACCCCCACCCCCACCCCCATGTCCTGTCCTGAGGATCAAACCCAGAGTTTCCTATTTGTTTGTTTGTTCGTTTGTTTATAGACAGTGTCTTGTTTAGTTGCCCAGGCTGGCTTCAAACTTCCAATCCTTGATCCTCCTGCTTCAGCCTCCCAAGTAGCTAAGATTATAAGCATGCACCACTGTGCCCAGGTCAGCCTAGCTTGTTTGCTTCCCAGATAAGTGTTCTTAACTCCAAAGCATTTCTCAAGCTGTAAAACCATTGCCGTAGAGTTAGCAGAGACTCTGAGTCATTTTGTCTAATTTTACATTGTAGGACTCTTTTTCTGAATACTCCTTTTAATATGTATCCAGCCATCTTGAATGATTATAGACAATAAGGATCACTTGTTAATTTTTCCTCTTCTAGATCCTCTCCACTTTTCCCCCATTGAAGCTATTGTCAAGGACTTCTTCCTTTCTCTTCTAAACCCACTCAAATTAGATTTTTGCTCCTACTACTTCTCTGAAAATGCTTTAGGGTTACCAAGGACTTCCATTTTGATAATCTGGAAGCTGGTCTGTTGTATTTACATAATTTATCACAGTGTCATCCTTGCATAACTCTCTGAGGCTTCCCTTCTAAGCTACCATCCTTCTGATCTATTTCACTTCTTTCTCCTTTTAGTCTCCTTGGCTGAATCATGCTTTTTTCCCCAGCCATTTAAAATGGGAGTACCCCAAAATTCAGTACTTGAACATTTTTAAATTTATTCACTTGGTAATTTCATTCAGTATCATAGCTTTAAATACCATTCATATTGTGAAAACTCCAAAATTTGTATTTCTAGACTGAATATCTTTATTAAGCTCAGATTCTTATATTCAAATGCCTGCTTAGCATTTTGCTTATCAAAAATCAAACGTACCTTGTCCAATTCTGAAATCCTAGTTCCCTTTTCTGTCTCAGCTCAATTGCTCTATCCTCACTTTTTTTTTTAATCAAAGTCCCTTGCAACTCCATCAATCCAGTTGTTCAAGCCAAAATCTAGGAGTTATCCTTCTTTCTTCTCTTTCTCTCATATCGCACATATACAGTCTTTTAGTAAGTTATATTGTGTTTACTTCAAAACATATCCAGAATTTTACTGCTTCTCATCATCTCCACAGCTACCATGTAAGCCAGTGTCTTCTGGATAGTCGTTTGTTTTAAATGTGCCTTTTATGGTGTAATAATATTCAGAAATGCTTGTTGAAGATGTTACACGGGAATTACTACATCCTTTTTCCATCATTGTAATTTATCCTAGGATGGTAATGATCATTTAGTAGTTACAGTGTATTACAGTGTATTACAAGAATCTACCAAAACTCTAAGATCTTTTTTGTATCAATTGTTTCTGAATAGATATTCTCATCTAAAATAATTAAATGACTATTATCTGCTGAGTACCTAAATACACAACTTTGTTTCAAAGATAGGTACTGTCATCTAATTGATAGATGAGGAAATAGAGGCGCCACAGAATGACGGCAAGCCTACCATATATATGGTGTTCCCAGATTATATTATTGTCATTGCCTCATTATTGTCATGGCCATCTGAGTTTATGTAAGTGCATTCCCTCATTGTCACACAAGGACAAAATTACCTAAAGATGAATTTCTAACAGTGTGTCCCCATTGTTAATGAGCACATAGTTCTGATGTGTTCAAGATAAAAGAGCCAGGAACTAAAGCAATGGTGGCAAACCTACAGTGTTTGAAAGCTGTAAAAGATTCACCGTCACTGAACTAGAGGAACAGGCAGTAGAAATCAGACCTGTCTAACTTCAGTGCCTATCCTTGGACTGCTTCCACAGAAGGCTTAGAGATGGGAGAGAACGTGCCACATTCAAGAATTTGAAGGAAATTCAGCATATTAGAAAGAGATAAGAGGTAGGATGCTGAAAAGAATGAGGCTGGAGAAGATGGAACCCATTTTTAAGGGTGATTATTATAAACAATATGGAGGACTTTACAGTTTGCCATGAGGTATTAGGAAGGGGAAGTTGTTTTAGGTAGATTGACTTTTCTAGATAATGATTTGTGTGCCTTTAGAGGAAAGATGAAAGAATTTTTGGTGGCCTAAACTAGAGCAATAGCAGTGAAAAAAAAAAAAAAGACAGTGGGTGGATTTGGGAGATTTCAGGAGTAAAGTGAACAAACAGAATTGGAGAACTGACTGGATGTGGGAGGTGCAGCAGAGGGTGGCTCTCAGGTTTCTGACTGGGAAATTATTGACATTCACAAGAGTGAACATTAGAGGGAAATGAGTGGGTTTAGGAAGTGCATTTGTTTTGCTTTTAGAAATAGGAAAAGATGCCTGGGAGATATGTAAGTGATAGTGCTGAGATGGCATTAAATATGTGAGTCAGGGTTCAAGGGCATGGAGGCCTCAGCTACAGGTAAATCTATGGGACATCAGAGCATAGTCAAAGAACTG
>RJWT010000125.1:0-48184 GCA_004365215.1 Cuniculus paca
AAAAAGGTAGTCATGTTCTGATTGGGCATTAAGATTTTTAAAAGCATAATATGCATGGCCACAATATAAAAGTAACCAAATTTTTATTCTCCACAAACCATACCTGTCCACGTGGAACCGGTTCAGAAGCAGGAGGATTGAGTGCTGCTGAGCTCCCGTGGGTAATCGGATCACATGTGACTGCATCGTAATAAGCCCGTTTTTGTTCAGAATTTTCCTGTGATAATGAAGCTTCCCAGCATCAACCCTGTGGAAGAAGAGGGTGGGCCATTCTGCCTACTGGTGGCTTTACTCTCACAATGTGCAGGTTTTTCACTGGGACATAAACACCAGAGATACTCCCTGTACACATACATCCAGCCAACCTAAGGGACAGTCACTGTGAGACAATGACCTTCAAACAGAAAGCCATGCATTTGGAGTACAGGGCACAATGACCAGTGAGCCCCATCACTGAAAGGTGGGAAACAAACCCTTCCGTACTTGAAAGCAGTGGTGTGAAGGTCTCGCTGCAGCTCCCCTTGCCACCTGGAGCGGCCTAGTCTCTCTAAGATACAGTAGGAGAAGTCAGGGAGCTTCAGATCAGGGTCCCCCTCTGCACCTATTAGGGCCCGATAGCGCATGTCTTGGGAGGCAACGATGATCAGCTTCTTGCCCCACCTGCAAGAAAGCAGAAATACATTCAACTGACAATAAAAAAATCTGGAAAATGAAAAAGTAGAAGCTTTCAGAAAAGTAGAAGCATCACTGTCTGCTTTTCCTGAGAAGTTCACAATACCCCCAAATTCACCCAGGCAAGTTTTCAGAGTCTTGGCACAGCACAGGGTACAGGATGAACAGAGCCAGTCTAACATCTTTACTTTAAGCTCTCTCAGGACTTACTGTATAGGCCAAATCCAGGCTACCTGCCATGGCCTGGCACACCCTCCATGATGTGGTCCTCCCCATAAGGGCCTTCTTCTTCCTAAAACAAGCTATTTCCTCTGCCTGGTTGCTTTTCTCCTGGGCCTTCTCCTGTGTGACTGATTTATTCTCATCATTCAGTCACAACTGAGTAGTCAACTACTTCCAGCACTACCCCAAACCTCTCCCATAGCCTTCATAACTTAGCACGCTCAGAAATGACTTCTTTTTCTGAAATTTTTGTCTGCTTCCCTTATTCAAACACCAGTGCCATAACAGCAGATACCTTGTCAACTTACTCACCAGGACCACCTTAGTCTAGAATCATGTGTACGTAACAGGACAGCGGTGGTGAATTTAAGGCTCGTTTGCCACAGCAGGCTATTTGTTATCATTAAAAGCTCTTCCACTGTGGTGGAACCTCCACGTGTATCTGTTAGGTGAATGACCTCGCCAGGTGAAGTGGAGAAAAAAAAAACTTCAGGAACAATAACTCTGAACTATGATTGTTTTACTTCACTGTTGAAGACAGACTTTGAACAAACCATCAGTTCCCCAAATGACTTGATATGTGAAAAATAATGCCCCTAAAACAGTGTGAGCAAGGCACTTCAAGATACCGCAAGTGAGAACACTAATTTCCAGAGGCCTGGGTTTTACTGCGCACTTTCCACTGTTTACAGGTAACACACCACACTGCCTTGCTGACAGAATT
This sequence comes from Cuniculus paca, assembly GCA_004365215.1. Lineage (NCBI taxonomy): Eukaryota > Metazoa > Chordata > Mammalia > Rodentia > Cuniculidae > Cuniculus > Cuniculus paca. The sequence goes on from RJWT010000125.1 coordinate 1,619, forward strand.
AAACCAATGGCATAGGCAGAATGGCTTACTGCTTTCAAACTGTCTCGCGGGTTCTCATTCTGGCCCCACACGAGACTTGCCATGGGATGTGCTGGCACAGAACCCAACCCTCACACCATGCTTAGCCTCATGTCATCTAGGATGAAGGAGTCACCATGGGGCTATACAGAAGAGCACATGGTCTCATCTGGGACCACAGCCACTCTCTCTGCCTTATTGTTTACGGATACCTGGTCATGAGGGGTCCCTATAGTCAGCTCAGGCTAGCAGTTTTCCTTCCTCCTGCCCCACACCAGATGACTTTAATTCTACCCACAAGGAGTCAAAAGAAAAAAGAGGGATAACTAGTAACAGAGGACATGGTATTAACAGAAAGGTTAGTAATCCCAGCTTTTTGAAGGCTGGGGGTGGAGAATGGTAAGTTTGAACCCAGCCTGGGCAATTTAGCAAGACTGTGTCTCAAAATGAAAATTAAAAGGGGTTGGGGATGCAATTCAACAGTAGAGTGTTCTTGGGGTCAATCTTCAGTATTGAAGAAAGGAGAGAGGAAGAGAGAGATAAAGTAATTCTGGCTGGACGGTGAGCCATGCCCATGTGTGAAGGAGAAAGCATCAATGGACAGGCAGAAGCAAAGACCCAGGAGACAGACAAGCTCACAGACACAGAGGCAGCAGGCAGCAGGAGGCAGCACGAGGTACAGGGAGCTGAATTCAGGGGAGGAAGAAAAAGCACCCAGACCACAGTCCAGGTGGGGCCACCCAAAGGAGAGAGGAACAGAAGGACATGTGGAGAAGTCTGCAAGTAGGGGCTGGGGATTTAGCTCAGCAGCACGAGGGCCTGCCAGACAAGCACAAGGTTGTGAGTTCGATCCCCAGTACCAAAAAAAACAAAAGTCTGTAAGTAGAAGGGGCATGTTAGGAAGGTTCACACTGGCAACTTCTCCCATCCAGCCTGAACAGTAGAAAAGGAGGTGAGATTAGGGTTGGGTGGTTGAGAAAAATGATCATTTATTTGGATTGGCCATCTAGGAAAATGAGACCCTGCCTGAGACTTCATCAAGGCCACAGCTGGAAAGAACAGGGCCCTGCTAGGGTGAAGGAAACAAAGGTGCACACAAATGCTGGTTAGGACTGTGGACAGAAAGCAAAGGGAAAGACAAGACCTCAACTTTAGCCAGCTCCACAGCAGCACAGTGGAGAAGGCCAAGCTCTGGCTCAGTGCTTAGTGCAGGGCTGGGGAACTCAGACACTCCCTAAGGCTATACACCACACTTCTTCAGCTCTGGCCGCACCTGACCTCAGAGCCCTGATTCCCGGGCATTTTTGAGGATGCAAATCAGTCACCTGTCAAATGCTTCCATCATCGTACAACGAGGCTGCAAAGACTTAGTCCTGATGTTATTGGTAATGTTTTTCCTCTCCTTAAAGTACCGGCATGAGCCCTGAATGCCATCCTTATTCTCTAAGATCATATGAATGGGGTAGACATCTTCCAAAGAGACCGGGTCCCTCCGGGACTCCAAAATTCCAGTTTCCAAATCAATTTCTTCATATCTAAAGGAAAAAGCACAAATACCAAACACCAACTCAGCGTCAGAAATAATGTACACCCTGAATATTTGTTTTTGTTTTTATTCCCAGCAGAGATCAGAGGAGATGAGATTGCTCAGCCTTCCTGTACCACAAATGCTGACAGTCTTGACAAACAGGTTCCTGCTTTCCTATCCCACAGAACACAGACAGATCTTTCTAGGATCCTTCACACTACCCTCGAAGCTATAGAAGCTGTGAGTGTCAATTAAAATCACCTTACCTGCTCTTGGTTTCCTTCCAAATCTGGCATCTAATCTTTAGACCACCAAGTTTGGAGTGAATGATCCCAGGCTTTCCTCATTTCATTTGTCATCTTTACATCTCTCTTCAGTTATCTTTCTAGTTATCACGCATCCGTTTTTATGGTTTTATCACTTGCATGCTAACAAGTCTCACCTTTGATCCTTAGTCTTGCCTTTTTTCCACCAAGCACCAATTCAAGTCTTCAACTGTCTATCAGACATCTTAAATTTCGTAAGACTAAACAGTGCAAATGCCTCTCCCCAACTCTACACAAGTCCCACCTAGGTATGAGACACTCCCAGTTGCCTCTCATCAACAATTAAAGACATCCTTGACTTAAATTTCCTTTATCCAGTCAGCCACATCTGTCAAGTGTTCTTTTGGAGTCTGGTCCACATCATGCACCAGACTAGTTGAGGCTAAATCCCATGTTTGCTTTTCAAACTTTTTCTTCGTTACCTTTTCTGGAACCTCTACCTCCAACTTTTTAACCCTCCATTTTTTTTATTTTAGTTTTGGTACCAGGAATTGAACTCAGGGCCTTGTGCTTGCCAGGCAGGTGCTATGCCACTGAGCTGTATCCCCGACCCTAACCTTCTATTTCCAAATCATATCTGTCTTCTCCCCAGCTTCCAGGGCACCACTCTGGCCTCACTGTCTTCTATCACTCAGGCCATACTTTCCTATTCTTCTTTTGAAGTTTCTGTAGCCTCCACCCAAACTTGAAAAGTAGGTGCAGCTAAACGCTGTGTCTGAAAGCCTCCAATCATGATGTATTCATTCTCTCCTAGGGATGATCTTATTTGCCAACAGCTTTTATTATCATCTATATGGGATGACTCAGAGGTCTAACCCAGCCCCTCCCTCTGGCCTGCTTTCACTCCCAGAAGCCAAATGTTTACTAACAGAACCTCTGCACGGACAACCAAAGGAACCTCAAGCCCAGTATGTCTCAAAGCACATTCAGCACATTCCCCCCTCTGCCAGATTCAACCACATACTGCGGTCTGCATTCCCTACCTCAGTCAAGGGGGTGGATATTCACTCAGATGCCCCAACAGGGAGAGTGGGTTGGGAAGTGATTCCTACCTTTCCTTACATTCCACATCCACTCAAATCTCCACATTCTCTTACTCTTCTGCCTCACATGCTTTGATTCCATCTTCTCCTCTTCATTCCCACATCCCCAGTGACAAGTCAATCTACCACTGGTTGTTTGCGACCAGATTACTACAAATCTTTCAGCTTCCCTCTGTCCTTAGTCTGATCCTCCTTTCAGTGGCTTCCTACTGTCTTTTGGATAAAACTCTTTAAGTGCATTAAATGATTAATTTGGATCAGGGCAGAGTGAGAATAGTAACAGAGTACCCTGGATTCAAATTCTGTAATCTGTTCCAGCTAGTCTGACCTTGAACAACTCACACTGTGCCTTTTCTTTTCAGAAAAATGTGGCTAACAAAACCCTCCTCCCCAGGTTGTTGTAAAACAAATTAAACAACTTGCTAATCTAAATGTGCTAGAATAGTCCCAGATCATAATGAACATACATAAGTGTCAACTATTAGTACTCATTGTCTACTTACAATTCTACGCTTTGACCAAACTTGAATTTATTTCTCTCCCAACCGGTTTTCACATTTGCTAGTCTCTGTCCAGAGTATTCTGCCAACTAAAGGCCTAAATGCAACCTTAAATCTTGTCTCAGCCATGATTATCTCTGGGAACCTCCCCAGACCCCTACAATATGGCTTAAGATCACAGATTCTGGAGTCAGACCGCTGGGGTTCAAACCAATACTTAGTCACTTAGCACCCTGGGCAGGTTTCTTGTTTCCTCCTTTATACATTTGGAAGATAACAGCACCTACTTCACAGGGTCACTGTGCGGTTCACTTGAGTTCAATTCTGAAGCTCTCAAGATCTCAGAATGGCACCCAGTTCATAGTAAGGCTCCAATACACATCAGCTATTAGCATTATCGCTACGCTCGCTGCTATGCAGATCTCGAGTTGCTCTAGCTCTCCAGTTTGACGCCGAATGAATGCTTCACAAAGGTTTGTGGAACTCCACTGTCCCCCAGTTCGACGATCTGAACTGCCTCCTTACTTCAATCCTATCCTCCACTTTAAAGGGAATACTCTTTGAAACCCGAAGAGTATCACCTCCGTTCCGGTTCGGCTCACCACCACCCTCGAACACACACAGACATAAAGACACCCCCCCCCCACCGCCCAACTTCAGAGACCCCTGGGCCCTGTAAGACCCGAAGGACCCCAAATCAACCTTCCCATCGCGCTCGCGCCCCCTCCCCCATCAGATCCCCGGTCCTTCTTCCGCTTCCCCCCTTTCTTGCCCCCTCCCAGCTCCATGAGATCCCGGGCCGCGGGCCTGGCCGCTGACCGGTCCTGCAGCTGGAGGTCGGGGCGCTCCCGAGGCTCCTCATAGAAGCTGATGCCCGGATGCGTGGCAAGAGCCCGCCACAAAAACTCCTGCGTGTAGGGCTCCAACGGCAGCGGGAAGGGAGGCACTCGGGACTCCAAACGGCTCCACAGAGCGGGCAAACACAAGCCATCAAGCCCCTCCAGGGCCACTTCGTCCAACAACGACTCAAGCGCGTCCATTGCTTCTACAGTTAGCAGCGCCCGGGGCGCCTGCGCACCAAGCCGCAAAGGGGCCCTGTTCAGCGCGCCTGCGCACAGAGAGCCACTTCGGCCTAGAGAGGTAGACCCAAGGATGGGGGCGCTCCAGCGAGCCGCCGTGACGTCACGCCCCGGGGGCGGGATCAGTGAATGGAGGTCCACCACCATTGGTCCGGAACCCTGCAGTAACCAGGGGAACTGCAAACAGTAGAGGGGCAGCTTCCGGTTCGAGCAACCGGAACCACCGCCTCTAGGTATGGATGGTGAGTGTCCGTGGGCCCCTCTGGGAGGTTGGGCAGTTAGTCTCTCGTCTCTTTTGAGTTTTCTGTAGGCGGAATACTACTTCGTAGACCCTCTGAACCACCACAGCCTGTCCCAACGTAGTCTCCAAGCTGAGGGAAAGAGAGACTGAGTGGTCCGGGATAGGGAGGAGAGGCAGGGGGAGCGGTAAGAACTCAGTACTGGCCCGGGATTTGGTGAGGGAATTTATGGCGGGAAAGGCGATGTAGCGATCTAAGGAGGACCTTGCGTGTCTTGGGCGGTGGTACTGTAGGATCAGGAAGTTTGTGTCGAGCTGAGCGTGATCCCGGGGAATGCATTCGTCAATTGCTGAAAAGGTAGTTGGTATGGGGAGTTGGGGGAGACCTCAGAAGACTCCCTGTCTTTAGTGTTAATAAGAGCCCACATTAACAGAGTGTTGTTCACTGTCACTCTTTACGGGCTCTCAGGCAAGCTTCATAACTGTCATTTGAAGTCAGTGTTTACCCCATTTTACAGATGAGGAAAATAAGGCTAAGAGAAGTTAAGTAACTTGCCCAGAGCCAAACTACCAGCAAGTGGCAGAATGAGTGAGGAGCCTTGTCTCTGGAACCGAGTTACAGAGTTTGGGATGAGAACGATTTTCAGGGCCCTTTTATCCCAGAGGTTGCCAGTGCTGATGTCTGCAGGGGCAAACTGAGTAGGCTGGATTGGGGTTTTGATGAGAAATCCATTCCCCATTTGAAGGGGAAGCTGCACGCTCAGCTCCTGGCAATTGCTTCTTGGGACACTTCCCAAAAGATCATGGCAGCCAGTCATTCTGAAGGCCAGGACCACCATGTTGGAGTTCACTTTGCAGATGGGAAGGCTAATGCAAGGGAGACTGGTCGGTCTATGCTTAAGTTTAGATCATTATTCTTCTTACATCACTATCCCACACTTCTGGAGAACCGCATTCCGTGAAAACAAAAAGTTGTTGGTTTTTGTTTGTTTGTTTGGCTTTAGTTTTTTTGAGACAGAGTCTCACTATGTGTCCAGACTGGTCTTGAACTCACAGTGTATCCCAAACTGGCTTCAAACTCACAGTCCTCCTGCCTAAGCCTCCTACGTGCTGGGATTACAGGTATACACAACCACACAGCTGAAAAATATTTTGGTTGCACATTTTGCCATGTGCTGTAAAGGCACTTTTGCCTTTTATACTTTTGAGGTACTATAAAAATACCTTTTACTACCTTTCAGGTGGTGACATTGGAAATGTCATTATCCAATACTAAAAAAAAAAAAAAAATTCACACTGGCATGGTGGCTCATGCCTGTAATCCCAGCACTTGGGAGAATGAGGCAGGAGGATCACCAGGAGTTCAAGGCCAGCCTGGGGTACATAGTAAATTCAAGGCCAACTCTGAACTGCATAGCAAGAGTCTGTCTCAAAAAACATTCAAAGTAATGCAAACATGTTTTCTACTTGCTTTCACTTGAAAGCTTAAGTAACACATTGACAACAAATTAGTCAATTGTTTCCTTGGAGTTACAGGTTCAATTCTTTTGTATCGGAGAAAATATGTGCTACATACCAAAGTCTGAATAACTATAATTTGTCTATTGTTGTTCATTCGAATAAAAATGAATGACATTTCAAACAAAATATAGTTAGTTCATCTGGCAGCTCAAGTAATTGCGCAAATGTTTTCTGGGATCAACTGTCTTTCTTGGCTTCTAACAGAAGCATTTTATTTGCAAATTCCATTTCCTCACAGGGTACAATATGGAAAATATGAGTACTCATGGACTGAAATTTAATACATTTTTTATTTACTGTTTCATCAGGACATTCTTCAGTGAAAATAATTTGCTTGTTTGCTGATTTTACTATATGTGGCAGTAAAAAATGTAATAGCTACTAGTATAGTTTGGCACCATAGCCTCAATTCAGGCTACAAGCAGCTAGACACTCATTTCTGCTGCAGCATCCGTAACAACTGCTGTTTTGGCTGCTATATATGAAGATCCAGCCTTACCCGGATACACAAGTGGGTTTGCGTCATCAGTACAGATGTCAACATGGTGAAAAAGTCTTAGATGTATGAAAATAGTTTGTCTTTGTAGAACTTCCTCCTCCTCCCAGGATCTGTGGCACACATTTTGGGATATACTAACTACTGATCATTTTGAAGGAGTCTGGTTTATGCTCCACCACCCTTCACTCTGGGGACTGAACCCAGGGTCTTTATTCTGAGCTATATCCCCTGCCATTTTCACTTTATTTATTTATTTAATACTGAGAATCTTGCTAGGTTGTTGAGTTCCTCAGGCAGGACTGGAACTTGTACCTCCTGTCTCAGCCTTCCAGAGCTCTGGAATTACAGAGTGTAACAACACACCTAACTTTTATTCTAATTATTTATCATTTCTGCACTCTTAGAATATTATTATAACCCTATGGAGGAATCTGTCCATTTTTCAGAACAGAAACATTTACTCAAAAAAAGATTACATTTAACCTTCAAAGAATCCTGTTTTCCATTTCAATTTTTAAAACTTTGGTTTTCACATAATTCTTTCCAGCACATATCTCTTAATTAAAATTAATCATGCTTTAATGAATCACAATTCTTGCCAACTAGATGAACCAAACTTGTCCTTATTAGAAAGACATTTATTTCCTAAACTCACATAAGCTTAAATGCCTAACAAGTATCTCACAACTGAAGTGTAGTTTGGCTTATTCTGCAAATCATCATACCTTTTCACATTTCTTACAACCCATTGGTTTCGCCTTTGAGCAGTTAATGCAAAATATATAATGTGTTTAGGTTCGGGGAGGCTTTATAGCTCCTGAATTTGAATCTCAGCTATGTACTTTGACCTTACTGAACCTTAGTATTCCTGCTAGTGAAGTGAAATGAGGACGCTGGATTTACCAAGACAGTCCGTGAAAACCATTAACGGCCTGGCTGGTGTACAAGAAAGTGGTACTATCTAATGGTAGCTGATGGTTTCATTATTTGCAAATGGATAGACTTCAAACTGCTGACAGAGTCATTTCTGATGAAGCTCTCTAAAAAATAATAATCTTTGTAATTAGCTCACTCTTTGTATAGGCAAAACCCAGTATTTGACATTTATTATTTACATGAAGGTCATTGGCAGTGAAATTGTCCTTCAACCATGAAAATTTGTTCATCTTTGTTTTAAAGTCAAATTTTTCCCAGTGATGTGGTTTAGAAAAAACTCTCAGGTTTTGGGGAACATAATAATTAGACAAAAGTTCACATCAATATAATTAAAAAGGATTTTAAAGTTGTTCATTTGCTTTTGCTCCCCTCAGAACAAATATTCATCATTTCCCCTGTTTATACTGTTTATTTGCTTAGCAAACTTTCCCAAAGAATTAATAATACCAAGATGAAATTTAGTCACACTTGTCCAAATAATCCCAAACTGCAAAACAGGCAAGAGTTGAATTAGTAAGATTTTGCTGAAAGTACACTGTCAGCACGTCTGGTGTCTTCTGTCCTTGTGCGATATTTACTTGGGCTCCTAGTGATTTGACTGTTTCTCTTATTCTTTAAAATAAACCAAGCAAAAGCTAATAAGAAAATAAAAGACAAAGCACACATTCAGCAGGCCAGATAGATATGCATACCTTAGAGCAGTGATGGCGAATCTTTTAGACCTTTCAATGATAATAAGTAGTCTGTTGCAGCATGTGTGCCATAGGTTCTCCACCACTGCCCTAGAGTCTCTGTGTCTACTGTTTGTCTCTCTTTTTTTTTTTCTGAGACTGGGTCTCACTTTGTAGTCTAGGCTGGTATTAAACTTCCTGTGTAGCCCTGGTTGGCCTCGAACGTGACAATTCTGCTGCCTGTGCCTCTGAAGTACTAGGATTATAGATATGGGGCGCCACACACAGATCATTGTGTTTTCTTCTTTGTTTCCTTCCTGCTCTCTGATTCATTTCAATTGTTTTCAGCATCCATTCCATCCTGTCACTTTAGCTTACAGGAATTTAGCACACTATGTTTTGCTTATCTTTCCTTATGGCATTTATTCAGTGATTCAGAAACATTTCACTGCGTTCCGTGCACTGGGATTCCAAGATCCCATAATAAGGTGAAATCCAGGTGAAGGATATATGAGAATCCATTGTGATATTCTCAAAACTTTTCTGGGGCTGGGGGTGTATCTCAGTGGTACAGTACTTGCTCAGTAATGTGCTGGGTTTGATCCCCAGCATTGGGGTAGAAAAGAGCTTTTTTTGTAGCATTAAATTTTTTTTAAAGTTGTAAGTTAAAAAATTTGATTTTAAAAAAGGAAAGAGAAAGTGGGATAGAGGAAAGGAGAAAAGAAGGGAAAGGCAAAAAAAATATATATATATAAGATAGTTAAGATAATTATACTACTAATTTCTCTTAGTTCATTGGGATGAAAGGTTTGTGCTAATATTGTTTGGGCAATTTAATGCCTATGTCTTATACTTTGAGTAATAACAATAAAGATGATAATACGCAATGTGTAAACCATTGTTACTCTCCTATTTTGTTTTGAAATTTCTTTTTTTCTCTTTAAAATTTATAAAAGTAAATATTTAATTAAAAAAATAGATATGTGGTAGAGGATGTTAAAGTTGAATTTTCATATCAGAAATTGCAAAATAAAGATTTCATCAGTGCATCAGCCCACAGACATAATTATTTGGCCCATAATGTCTTGTGTTTTAATGTTTGAATTAGTTGTCAAATGTTTGAATTAGTTGAAAAGTTGGCAGATTTCTTGTAAGTATCTCAGTGTGGCACATTCTTGAAAATATCAACAAAATCTTTTAAAACCAAATCAGAATTCTGCTTGGGAATAATTCCCTCAGCATGAGACATGGAGTGTACCCCATGTAGAGGGGAGGTGCTCTTTCCAGTGCCACACAGCACCTTCCTGGCCAGCTTTCCTCTTTGTTACTTACCTGAGCCCTGGCATCTAAAGGTAGAGTCTTACTCTGGTGTTAACTGGGCAGTTTTGACAATCCCCATGGACTACATGACATTTGATGCTGTGCAATACTTTCTGGAAAAATACTCTCTGCTCTTAGGGACTTCATGGGTCTGGTAAGAAAGTCAGACAAACAGAAAACTGGTAACTACTCCAACATGGAAGTGCCAAGAAGATCACATTTGTAAAGGTCGTCCCATTTCCCAGAGCACTCTGGCCTTCTGTCTGCCATAGTAAATAAGCTTTTTTTGGAACAAAGTGGTACCCATTCGAATCCAAGTAGTATATGGCTACTTTCATGCTACACTGGCAGAGTTGACTAGTTGTGTCAGGCCATATGGCCCACAAGGCCAAAAATACTTCCTTTGGGGCCCTTTCCAGGTAATTGTGCCAACCACTGCCATAGAGGATGTGAGTTAATTCATGAGACAGCTCAATTGGACATTGAGATTGTGCTTATTTTACACCACATGGCTAAAAGGTAGCAGAGCCAGGATGGAGACCAATCAAGCCTATACCCAGTAGTATGTCACCAAAGACACATCTCAAGCCTGTAGGTGGCCAGGTTCTCACACCTGCAGAATCACCTACCATTGAGCTGGTGGAAGAAGAGATAGTTCAAAAGACCCCAATGTAGAGCTAGACAGGTACTGTACTACTAAGTTTAACTACCTTCTGGGCTCTAGGAGAGAGGGCTTAAAAGGAGAATGCTGTTAGTTGAAAGGAGGATCTTGAAACTGAGCACTTTGCATAAAAATAAAATGTGGCTTCTGCTGTACTGTGGGTTTTGAACAGACTGTCCCTTGCAGCCTTAACCATTGCCCTGTGGCCCTGTCAGTTTCTATTGGAGAATTCTTCTGGGGAAGCAGTCCCCCCACCCTGCCTCATCTTTAGCCACTTACCCAACTCCTGCCCAGAGGTTTTAAACTGGGCTGAGTCGGGACTGCAGATGTGCTTTTCCATATTCAAAATAGTGCCTTCACATGAAAACCTGGATTTTTTAGTCTCCTGATAAAAGAGGTACTTCGGTGTCCATACCCTTGGTCTCGGACGTGTGCTGATGGCTTGACCCCTCTGGCAGGTGATGCTGGCCACCAAGTGCCTATGTGCTACATTGAGCATAGCGGCCTCCCGGGAGACATCAGAGATTTCGCCCCTGCACAAGTCACCTCGGGAATCCCACCGTCCCTTCAGCACATCATGTTCTTTCCCGCTCCTGCCTTGCCCAGGCTGTGTTCCCTACCAGCTGTGGGCTTTTAACTCGTCTGCCCTCTAAATTGCAGGAACAGGCATTGCCTGGAGTGCAAACTTCCTGTGGCAGGATCCCAGGCAACCTGCTGCATCGAATATTTGGGTCTCCATGCCTTTCTCCCCCTTCAAAGGGAGAAACCCACTCTTGTTCCTTTATACATCCAAGACCTGGCAGATGAGCGTTTGCTGGGTTAACACCATAACCAGGAAAGAGATAACCATTTTGTCCCCCAGCGATTGCTGACCAGTCTCCAAACACCAGATGAAATGCTGCTAGCCAAACCTCCAGGCCATGCTTCTGGAGACCTGGGCTAGTTTCGTTTTCTCCAGTGGGCAGCTGTGGTTTGCCCAGACGCTGTCCTTTGGAATAGTTCAGCCCAGTCTCAATAACAATACCCCACCCTAGCTGCCTTTGTGTTCCCCTGATCATTCTGCCCCTGCTTTTCAGCTGGCATTCCTGCTCCCCTCCCATTTTCTATCCCTCCAAGGTCACTGTCACTCCCAACTCTCGCCCTGCTTTGGAGCCCACTGCTACCCACCCTTGGCCAGTGGACTCTGACTTAACATGTCCTTTAGGGGTAGCTGGGTTCCAGTAGCATTTGGCAGGAAGTTGAAGCACCCCAAGTACCTACTCACCTACAGGGGCCACCAAACTTTTGTAAGTGCCCTTGCGGTGCAGTGTTTATTTTCTCAACCAAAGAAAACAGTGCCAGGCATGATGGCACACACCTGTAATCCCAGCACTCAGGAGGCTGAGGCAGAAGGATCACTGTAGGTTTGAAGCCAGCCTGGGCTACATAGTAAGTTCAAGGCCAGCTTGAATTATGTAGTGAGACCCTGTGTCAAAGAATGAAAAAGAAAGAAAAAGGAGTCCTAAACTATTTAGATAGATTTTATGAACCACCTAAAATCACAGAAGCTTAGAGCTGGAAGGAACTTGACAGATCTAGTCCAGAATCCCATTTTGGGGACCCGGAGATATCTCAGAGCCCTGACAATCCCATGCAGGGGTCCCAAATGCAGAGGGCTGCAAATCCAGGTAATATAAATGACTGCTGTGGCCAAGATTTATTTCATCATGTTGCTTATGGTGACGTCTTTCAACACCTGAATGCTGAACATACTCTGGAACATTCAATTTCATAAAGAAGTCTGTTGTTTACTAATTTCTTGATGCATGTGGTCTCCTTCATCTCTACATCAGCTATAAAAAACACAAAGTCATTGTATCTCTCACCTAGGGTTGTGAGAATTAAATGCATCGATAGGTGTAAAGCCCTTTGCTTATGGGGGCACACGATCAGTGCATTTGTTAAGTGTAAGCTGCCGTAATGAGGAGGATGATGGTGGTGATTCTTTCTCCTGGACTCACAGACCTTCACTTTCATTCTCGCTGTAGGGAAAACTTTTTGAGACGGTGAATAAAATGGTACTTTGGACTTGACCTCGGTGGCAGAAACAACCAGGAAAGGTGGGGGTGGGAATCGGAGGGCACTGTGCCATCTGGCAGGCTGCTGCCCTCAGCTCCTGACAGCACTACCAGGCAGGAATAGAAGCCCTGTGTTGCCAGATCTTTCTATTTTTCACAAGAATCCAGAACTCAGGATTTTAAAATGTGAAATCTCCCAAGCTTTAACTGTTGGCTGAAAAAAAAGTTTTTTTAATGTTATAAATTCTAGACAAACATCTGTGCACTTGTTCATCAGTGGGGAGATGTGATCACTGTGAAGACTAAGGTACAGGGGGTTGAGCAAGGGCTGTTGGGCATAGGAGAGCCATACCCAGATCTGTTCCAGTCCAGTGCGCCCACCCCTTCTCTCCCCAGCTCTCCCCGTTCATGAACCCCATGCAGGTCAAAGGTCTGCCTCTTACCACCTTTGAGACAAGATTTCACTTTAAATCAGGTGTGGTGGCACACACCTATAATCCCAGCACTCTCAAAACCACAAGAGGACTGCAAGTTAGAGTACAGCCTGGGGAATTCAGCAACCTAGCAAGCCCCTGTCTCAATTAAAGACTAGGGATATAGCTCAGTGTAAAGGCCTTGGGTTCAATCCCCAATACTGAAGGGAAAAAAAAATTTTTTTTTTCATTTTAAACCTGCAGAAGGAAACCATGAAAAACCAGGACAAAAGATTAGACTCTCTTTTTTCCTCTCTTCATACCACTGCTCACCACCCCACTACCTGATTCCACAGAGGAAGGGAAGTGGGTCAGAGCTGTGGAGTGGGACAGAGGGGGATACAGATTCTGACTCTTAACAACCTACTGCATGACGGGAGGGGGCATCAATTCCTCCATCTCACAGTCCTAGACTCTTCAATTATAAAATAGAAATTAGTAAGGGGTTCTTTCTATTGGGCTTCTGCAAAAATCCAATGGATTCATCCTGGCCCTTAGCAACCGCTTAGTAAAAATGAGCCATGTGGGGAAGTAACACATCCCTTTCCTTAGGATCCTGAAGGATCTCATGCACTATTTCCCATAGTGTTCAAGGCAATTTGGCAGATCATTTTTGGTATGCAGATACTCAAGAGACACTCTCATTTGGCTGTGCACATATTCTCCCAAATGCAGAGTCCTTGTATTCTGTGGGGAGCTGGACTGGGGAAAGGAGTAGGAGCAGATTGAGGGGCTTGTGTGATGGATTCAGTGCTAGACCAAAATCCATTTCAGCCTGGGAAGTGTTGTCACATAAGCCACTGATTAGATTACAGCAGTGTGGCATTTACTTATCTTTACTATTTCAAATGGAAAGAAATCAATATTTTCCAATTATCTCCAATGGAGTATCAAACTTACTATGTCATATTTTGTTGCACCAGCTCAGAAAGAGCAAGGGAAAGGGTAAGGAAAGCATGTTGCAAGAGAAGCTGAAGTCTTTACTGCCATTTGCAATCATTCCTCCTGTCCCTACCAGCAGCATCCATGCAGAAATTCAGCCATTCACTTTGGTCAATTCCAGAAATATCTGCTGATGCCTACCCTAGTTCAGGCCCAGTTCCAGGTGTGGGGAAATCAGTGATAAGCCATCGCGCAGCCTCTGATTTCACAGAGCTGTGGTTTGGTGGGGGAGACAGACATTAATAGGGAAAGATCAGACGGTTAAATAAAGTACAGAAGGCTGGAGGAGGTAGGTCCCTTTGAACTGAGATCTGCTTGATCAGGAGGAACCTGTGTAGGACAGAGACTGGAAGCACCCCCAGAAAGAGGGAAAGAAGGCCAAGGCTCTGAGACGGGTCCAGGAAGCCTGAGGAAAATGGGTAGACTGCAGATGTGTGAGCTTGAGAGGGGCCCCAAGATGTCAGGCTGGATTGCACAGACTGGTCAGCTAGGGCAAGGCGTTTGGAGTCTACTGGGCACAGAGGTAAACATTAGAGAATCAGACAAGTGAGTGACGTGGTCAAATTTTTAATTGACTGCCATGGAAACATTTGAACAAAAGTGAGGGCCTGGACACCTATTAGGTGGCTATGAGAAAAGTCCAAGGAGAGAGACTGGGACTTGGAGAGGGGTAATGGAGAGGAAGGGGCAGATTCAGGATGTATCTGGGAGCCAGGGTTCAATAGAACTCACTGAAATCCCTGAGCAGTTAGCAGATTTGGGAGTGGGAGCTAATAACTCCCCGTACTGTGCAGTCCTAAGCACTTTGCATGCCTTTTCTTAATCCTGACAATAGACTTAAGTGAGGTTGAGACTGATAAGAGTCCCAAACATGAGTGGCTGAGCCAGACAGGCTATGACCCAGTGCCTACCCCTTAGCCACTGTGCAGCACAGTCCCCAGGCTCTCGTCATATTATGAAGCCAGCCAAGGAACACCTGGCTAAGAATTTCTAAACCACACAAGTGCAAGTAACGGTGTGCAGGTTATAAATAACCATTTCTAGCTGCCAGCTGCTGTTTGGATTTGCAAAGGAAGAGGATCTTAGCATGATTTGTTTATCTCAGGTAATTTGGCAGTAAACTGGGCCCCGGGAATTCAAGTTACACAGAAAATGCGAAGGAGGAGTGACAGGGATATTGTTTCAGGCTTTCAGAAGGTAAAATGTAACTTAAAGTCCCAGAACCAGCTTGGAGGCCCAAGGCAGAAGGAGGGAAATGTGCTTTGCAAAGCCAGCTTTTACTAGCTCTGGAATTGTCCTGCGAATTTGTTATTTTCATGAAATGTTCTTAAAGAAGTTCCCTCAAAAGAGGTCCATGGCATGGAAATAAAGAAATGTAGTTGTCTTAGCTAAATGTGATTGTACATACTTATAATGTGAGCACTCTAGAAGGCTGAGGCAGGAGGATTGCAATTTCAAACCCAGTCTAGGCAATTTAGTGACTTAGGGAGACCCTGTTTCACACTAAAAAATTTAAAAAACCACTAGAGACTGTCGTTCAGCGTGAAGTCTATGCGTTCAATGTCTGTCATCGAAAAACAAAAGAAAAAAGCTGTATAGCTGTCCTTTGATAGCTGCAGGAGATTGGTTCTAGGACCATCATGCAAACCAAAATCCAAGGATTCTCTTGTCCCTTTTCTAATCTGGTATAATATTTGCATGTACCCTATGCACATTACTTGCAGGACCAAATATAATATAAATACTATGTGAATAGTTGTTATGCTATATTATTTAGGAAAAGATGACTGGTTTCTGACCCAAGTTTTTCTCTTTCTTGCTCGGTGACTGTGGACAAATTGCTTTACTGCTCCGAACCCACAGCATTGTGGTTGAAGATAGGCAGTCCCAAAGGCTGACACCCCTGGAAGCCTCAGCAGGAAACCACAGTGGCCAATTCTCAGTGTAACCCACCCCAGCCCAAACTTCCATTTCCAGATAGCCCACCTGGACAGGTCTGGACTTGCCTTCCATTTATGTTTTTTGCCTTTTCCTTTTGCCCCTCTTATCTTCTCTAACCATTTTATAAAATCTTTGCCCTCAAAATAAATGAGCAGGTCATCCATCGGCTATTGTCTTAGCTAAGAAATGGTTGTTTCAATTTCCAGAAACACTTACTTTGTCAGGGTTTCATTTGTATCTCTCACATATTACAGATTGACCTCTTAGAAGAAGGCATTTTGTCCTCTGAAAATACTGTGTCCTTTCAGGCAAGCTTTGGGCTTCTGAATTCATGGCTGCTAGTCCATCTCACTCTGACAGGCTGCCTGCCCCTCTTGGGCCCTGTAAGGCATTTGTCATCATATTATGTTTTTAAAAAATTAAAATCAGAATGCTTGGAGGCTGAGGCAGGAGAATCCGAGTTTGAAGGCAACTGGAACTGGGTAACTTAGTGGTTTAGAGAGATCTTATCTCAGAATAAAAGTTTAAAATGGTGGGCTGGGTAGAAGGGGGTGTCGTCAAGCTGCAGGGATCTGGAGACCCGGGGTGTGGGGATGTCCCAATGGCTGGTCCTTCAGCAAAGTTACTCCTCCTTGGGACTCCAAGAGTCCCTTAGCCCACCTCAGATTTAGTTCAGAAGCAGAAGATTAAGGATTCAGCCCCGCCTAGGAGAAACCCTTCATTATCTCAGGTACCCACTTTGATGTGCTACAGGTTCCTAAACATAGGTTCTGCACAAAATGTGCAGCGTTCGTGTATTTTGAGAATTTGCTGAAATTACATGGTGCCTTAAGTTTGTTTTTTTGAATAGGAAATATATCCAAATAAATCGCTCAAAAATGAAAACAATATAAAAAGTGTATACCTCAAGAAATCACTCACCTGTGCCCCAAGTCTTCTGTGTATAAATAGAACCAATATGAGTCTATATTCTTCTTCTCACTTTTTTATGGAAGAGGTTACATAATACATGCACATTCTACCCTATGATAGTAACGTCCAGGGGTGGGCAGCAAGCTGCAGCTCTGCTGGAAAACACTGGTTCCAGCGAGGCTAAATCCAGCATCAGTACAAAATTAAAGAAGCAGAGCTTAAAGTAAAAGAAGACTGTCTGAAGGTGGGGAGGGGGAGGAGATCACAGACAGCTACTGTGGGCATAGGGAGTATTGGAAAGTGAAATACTCCTGGGCTTTGGTCTCCTCTACTTACTGGGTTCCTTCTCACTACAGAGGGTCTTGGAATCTGATGGGCTCCCTGGCTGTCTTTGGTCCTCCCCTTGGATACCCTGTGGCCCTGTCCTTTGGTAGTGGGCAGCTAGGGGGCTTGTGGAAAGGTAGTTTAAGGATTAAGTAAAGGGGAAATGTGCGATTCTCGTTAACTTAATCACGCTAGCTGGGACCTTCAAGCTCTGGTTTCTTCTTTCATGGCCTCTGTCTTTCTAATTGCTTGAGTATAGCTCTTGAGGCAGAAGCTTCCTTAGAAGAATTCTTTATTAATTTTTAATAAGGCTCAAGAAGGGCTTCATCCTATCTTTTCCTTACCTACGGGGGCCACCTGTCCCTGCATGATCTACCTTATGAGTTGCCCAGGCTGGGCTGGAACTTGTGATCCTTCTGTCTCAGCCTCCCAGAGTGGTGGGATTACAGGCATGGGCCACCGTGCCCTGCAGAATACTGTATGGTCATCTTTTAAGGAACAGAATATAAGAAGCTTGCTCATTTTGTCTTCCAGCTTTGTAGCTATCCATTCGAGGTGTGGATCCACCATATTATTCCAATGTTTGCTAACAGTGGACCAACTGGTTTTCTCTAATATTTGCTGCTGCAAATCATGATACCATGAATACCTTGCATAGTTGTTTCTTCACAGCACATCCCTAGTAGTGCTATGGGTAGTACAAAGAGATTTGCATTTGTGCTTTTGAGATATGTTGCCACATCCTGTCCAAATAAGTTGCACCATTCTGTGCTCCACTCAGCAGCGTGTCACACCAAGTGTGTATGATCGAACCTCTGGATTTTTGCCAGTCTGGTAGGTGAGAGGAAGTAGTATATCTTCTAGGATATTTGTCATGTAATTAAATTATATAGATACAGAAGATGAGTGTAACCCAAGCCCTTGTATTTGGACAGCAGAAGGAGTTGCCTGTCCTTCGAGTCACCTGGTAGAAGTCACCCTGACAGTCACACACCACTGGTTCTTTGTTCTGCAGACCTTGTGATAGGAGCCTCTGCACAGGCTCTCTGTGCCTGCAGTTTCCACTGAGTCCTTTCCTCTCCAAAGCCCAAACGGGAATGAGTGCCTCATGTCAAGCCTGCCTGTCTGTATTCAGCATTTTATGCTTCTTGCCATATTCCAGATCCTCTCAGTGAAGACATCTGGCTAGAAGGGAGCTCCATCTTCACTGGGGAATCATTTTCTTCTAATCTTATTAATTGCTCTGGGATCCCAAGACACATTAAAAAGCCTTATCACAGAAAGTGTTCCTTAACTCAGACTCTCCCCAGCACATTCTTGTGCTGTCTTGCTTCTTGTACTGGGCTTTATGGGCCTGGCCAAGAGACCCTGTAGCCTAGTAGTTAGGAGAGCAGGCCTCTGGAGCTGGATTGTGCAGATTCAGATCAGAGTTTCTCTGTCCGGCAGCTATGTGATTTTGGGTGAGTTTCCTAATGTCTTTGAGTGTCAGTGCCTCCATGTGACATGTGGACTAGCCTAGCTATGAGAAGTAAACAAGGTACCCTCTGTACTTAGCCTGGAACTCAAGGCCTGGAACATAGTCAACCCTGACTAAAGGTGAACTCTCATGGAAAAGGTGATGTAATAATGGCAGTGGCGATGATGGAGATGACTAAGACAGTGATAATGACAATTTCATGGTGGTGATGATGATGATAGTGATGGCAGCAACCAGGAGTGCGCTGCACCATGGTACTTAACATACTACCTTCTTGTGATCTTAAACAAACAGAGCAGTCACTCTTCCTTAGTTTATTTCTCATTTTTTCATTGGTTTATACCAATGAGAATAATACTACTCATCTAAGAGTTATTCAGTCCCTAGCACCAAAAAATAAATAAATTAATTAATTAAATTAAATTAAAAAAATAAAAGCAAGAGTTAGAGCCAAACCTGGTCTGTTGCCTGCTTTTGTAAATAAAGTTTTATTAGAACATAGTCATGCACAATCATTTATTTACACAGTCATTTACTGTATTTATTGAACACAGTCATTTATTTATATATTGTCTAAGGCTACTTTCATGTTACAATGGTAGAGCTGAGTATTTGTACCAGAAATCTGGTCTTACGACCTTATGGCCTATACAGTCAAAAATATTTATTACCTGCCCTTTACAGAGAAGCTCTGCTGACCCTGTCTAAAGGAGTGTTTGTGAGGATGCAGGAGAAGATGCCTGTGCCAGAAAAAGGCCATATACAGGTGCCCAGGACAGAGAGGCTACATCACCCAAGCATTTAACTTCACGAACAGTTTAGGAATAATTTAAATCACATGTCATGTATATATTTTTGTCAGGTGCTTTGCATATCCACACTCACCAATTTTTACATACACATACTAGTCAATAGCAATGAATCTGAAAAGGTACATCCTGTACCCTGTAACTTATGGGTGTGTTATGGTTTAGATACAAATGTCCCTCAGAAGTATCCTGTATTCAGAGATGGGGCTTTTGGAAGGTGGTTGGATTATGGGGGTGCTATAGCTGACTTGCTGTTAGACAGTAAGTCACTGGTGGCATGATCTGGGCAGGGTATGTTCTTATCCCTGGCCGTTTGTCACTCTTTACTTCCTGGCTGCCGTGACATGAGCAGCTTTCTTCCACCAGACCTTTCCACCATGTCCTTCCTATTTTGGAGCCAGTTAACCATGGACTGAACCCCTTAAAAACTGTAAGCCAAAATAAACCTCTTCCTTTAAATTGTGAGTGTTGGGTATTGTGTCCCAGGGATGAGAAAGTGACTAAGACAAGGTGGTTTAAGGCTGTTTTTCAAGGTAATTTTGACATTGATTTTCCCTTGTCTGATGACATCAGAAACTAACATCCCGGGAAGATGTGACTCCCCTCTAATTGACAGCAATGAATATTAGCTGCGTCTAGAGCAAAGTAAAACTGAAGTGTCAGAACCTTCTAACCATTAAACATAAAGCCTAAGTACAGATAAACCCTTTCTGAAATCATAGGCAGAAGAATAGTATTATATTTACAAAAATTTAATGCATTCACTTCTTTATTTTCCCCAGGCACACATCTATTCTATACAGCAAAGTACACACGTGTCATTTACATCCGATCTTATTTATTGCTTTATAGCTGATGCAGGCAGGTCACCTTGCAATACGCAGAACAACACCCCTTTAATTTTGCAAGTGGTATATATGGATATTAATGTCACCTTCTTCCACTTCTCTCCCTGAGTTGTTGTGAGAATAAATGAGATGGATAGGAAGATGCTTGGAGATACTCAGTGCAGGAGACAGGTACAGTAGAGCCTGGTTACATCTCTTCTGTGCTTGGCAAGAAGCAGCTGTCTCCATATCAAGCTATGTAGAAGAGAGAGAGGCTCTGGGGTGCGGGTGTGGGTGCGAGGACAGGGCCAACCAGTCGTATAGGGAGGTCGGATAACAAATACTCATAATTAAAGCGAATTATCTCATCAGAAAATAAGCAAATTATTTTCCAATCTAATGAATAAAGGTGCTTCTAATTAACTCCAGTAGAGAGATTTGCTTTTAAATATGAATACTTAAACTCTGTGTTCTTTGTATTAATATTTCATTTTTATGGTCCACCTTAATGGTTTTTTTTACTGTGCTTTGTAGGTGTGACAGAATTTTAGGAGATGGAAAGCAAATCCAGAAATGATTCGGTATAACTCTCAATTAAGACAAACAAAAAATTGGAGGTAACCCAGAGAAATTCAATGACAATCTCAAGTCCTTTTGGCTGGTCAACTGTCTCCAGGACCAGATCCCCAGGAGTTAGTGTGACCAGCAATGGAAGGGCCTCACCCACACTTGGGTGACCGTGTCAGTCCCTGGACTGGCTCTGTGCCCCACCCTGTACCCTACCCTTGCTCTGGTCTCTGCTGGGCCCTCTAGTATCACTTGCCTTGGCGCTGCTTCTGTCGCTAAGATGTTGTCAGCAGCCCTAGCCTGCGCTGTCCCTTCCAGCTCTGTTCCATCTTCTGACTGCATTGTGTGGACTGACTGATTATGTGATGCATCACAGTCTTTGGCCAGCCTTAGGGCCGACAGCTAGAGCAGGTGTAGCTGAGGGTTTCTAGGAGCCATTCTTTCTAGCTCATGCCCCACAGCATAGGCTTCTGGAGGTCATGATCAGCTTGGCCCGATGACCACCAAATCCCCTGATCCCTAAATTCTAGACTCTGTTTTGTGTGTATGTTTAAGTTAACAAACTTTATTTTAGAGCAGACTTAAGCTGACAGCAAAACCAAGCAGAAAGTACAAAGTTCTTAAATATCCCCCACGTCCACATAGAACCGTCCCTGCTATCAGCACTGCACACCACACTGGCACATTGTTCAGGGCTCTTTTTCAGCCCTAAATCTTAAGTTTTTTGTCTTAAGGTAAAAAGCAAAACACCCACACTAAGACTAAGTGGCTCTAAATGAGTGTCTGTGGATGGCCAAGGCAAGCATGTGGTCAATTTCAGGTCAGTTCCTTTTGTCCTGTTAAACTAGTATTTCTGTTAGTCTATCTCAAAGCAGGTGCCTGGTGACTACTCAGTATGGCAGCTTACACATGGGGTTAGCCCTGACCCTCTCTCTTCTCTGTCTCAAACCAATTCCATATTCCTGGACTGGGATTTTGATTGGCTGTGGCTGGAGCAGGGCTTCATTCCCAGTACAGCATTGAGGATTGGGGCATGGGGCGAAGTACAATCGTGACTGCCCTAGGTCCTGCCCTGTGAACAGGGAGGAAAGGAAAAGAGAAGGGACTTTAGAGTGTCATTGTGAGCTAGGCAGATGTGTTGTCAACTTTCCATTACTGTAATAAATACCTGAGGTAATCAACATAAAATGAGGAAAGGTTTATTTTGGCTCACTGTTTTGGAAGTTTCAGTTCATGGTAAGTTGGCCCATTGCTTTTGGAACTGTGATGAAGCAGCAAATTATAGAGGGAGTACATGGCAGAGCAAAACCAGTCATCTCATGGCCAGAATGAAAGACAGGAAGAGAAAGAGACCAAGGTCTTACAGTCCCCTATAAGAGCATGCTCCCAATGACTCATTTTCCTTCCACTATGCTTCACCTCATGTTGTTTTACCTCCCAGCAGCGTCATGGACTGGGGACCAAGCTTTTAACACATGGGCCTTTGGGGGGCCATTCAATATTCAAGCTGTAGCATCAGACAACTAAAAAGGTATCCACCATACCATGATACCATATAATCCACACTCCTACAAGTTCTCCAGCTGCCCTCCTTTTGCAGTCCTTTTCTGTATTGGCCCCAGAGTTTGCCTGCTGCCAGAAGTTTATCCTTGGGTTTCTGCCTTTTCCCTATTCCCACTTTCTTGGCAAGAGCATCATCCCTTGGGCTTTATCACCAGCTATTATCTCTCCTCTGCTCCTCACATGTGTAGACACACTAGAAGTGACCACGTCCAAAGACAAAAGTCTTTCCCCTGAGGCTTGGTCCCCATCTCTTGCCCTTAGCTATTTTGTCAGTCTTTTTGTTCCTGCCTTCTGAGTGCTCCTACCTGCTGGGACATGTGGCTGTGACATTTTCACAGGCACTTGGAAGTGAGATTTGGCGGTGTAGGAGCTACACTTACAATATGCGGTGACCTCAGTTTTGTATTTTAGAACTACAGCAATCTATTAATCTTCCATCAAGGAATTCTTTTATAGTGGACAATCCATAAAAGTTGTGAAAACTGCATTTGGAACAGCATATTTAAACATTATGATGTCTCTCTGTTGAATTTATGCATACTTTCAAACGTTAGTCCTCAGGTTTTCTGAGAAAAGCAACAATTCTCTCTGAAATTGCCCATTATGTGAAATGTGGGTGATTACCACTCATTCACATCTGTACCATCACCTGTGCTGTGAGAGTGGGGGTTTGGTGCAGCGCATTGGTAGGCACTCATCAGAGTTTATGTGTATGTGCACAGTGGAAGGCATTTTTGTGGAAGGCATTTTACATAATTCCAAACAATTTAATAGAAATGTAATTCACCTGGGAAAACTACAGTCCATCAGCCCTTTCAGAGTGCAGATAATGTTGCAGATTAAAGGGCTGGAGCTTTGTTCATTATAGTCAAATAGCATGAGTGTATGAATTACCATTTTCCTTGCCATTGGTCTATTTCAGATGCATGCCATTTTCCCATTATAATAATAGGCTACATTTTCTTAAAATCATTTGACTATGATTGGTCCTGTCTATTCAATTTGTAAATAAGAAACTTTTGTGGTGATAAACTTGCTGTTCTAAAACAGCCTTAATCTCTGCTTCTGCTTTTCAACCCCTACAGGTCAAACACTGCGAAAGGCTGAGAAAAGCCGGTCCTGCTCACAGGAGAAGAAGGAGGTAAATGTGTCCCTGGTGAGGGTTGGGAGGAGGCGACTCTATCTGAAATAACTGAGGGCTCCAGGTGGTGAATAAGATTCTCAGACCTCCTCCTTCTCTTTTCCTCCTGAGTTCCAGGTTTGAATCCTGGGTGAAATAACTGGCAGTAAGCTTTGTCAATCCAGTGTCACTTACCCTAGTAAGCTCTTACTCGGCGTGTCAGTTAGCTTTGTGTAACATATTGCTCCGGACTTCAGTTCATGAAAATGATAACCATGCGTTTAATTCCAGAGTCTGTGGATCAGCAGTTTGGGCTTCCCTGGGCTGTTTTGATGGCCCAGGCTCTCCTGCTCTCAGCTGGAGCTACCTTATTTGTAGCGGTTGACTGCTGTGTCACCTGGCAGCTGGCTGGTCATCAGTCAGGATGATTCTGTTCTCCTCCCATTGTCTGTCATCCTCTAGCATGCAAGCTAGGCTTGCCCACATGATGCTTCTGGGTTCAAAAGCACAAGAGTGGCGGCTGCAAGACCTGTTGAGTCCTGTGTTGACAACAAGGAGCACAGTGTCTCTTCTGCCTTCTGTCTCTTTTTAAAGTGAAAGGACATTTGTCAGGTTCAGTTGTGTCCAGGGGTTTCAAAGCAAGTCACAAAATCAGCCATCCAAGGGGTGGGGAAATTAACAAAGGGAAAGGAAGGTGAGGAAAGAGGCTTCACCTATTGAGGGGAAGTGCTGCTAAACACTAAGACTGTTCTCTCTCTTTTTTTTGGTACCGGGGATCGAACTCACAACCTCACACTTGCCAGGCAGGCGCTTATGCCACTGAGCTAAATCCCCAGCACCAAGACTATTCTTAAAACCTACACTTTGAGCCCACCTGCTCAGTGCCTGGCACCGAGGAGACTGGCATAAGGGGACACAGTCAGTGAGACACAGTCAGTGCTCCCACTATGTGGGAGGGAGAGAGGCACAACAGGATCATCGCAATACAGCAGGCTTAAACGCCATCACAGAAGGACAGGAAGGATGGGGTCATAATGCAGAAACTAGGGCACTTGCCAAGCACAGGGGTGCACACCTGTAATGTCAGATACTCTAGAGGGTAAGGCAGAAGGATCACAAGTTCGAATCCAGCCTAGATAATTTTTCAAGGTTTATGTCAAAATATAAAGGGTTAGGGATGTAGCTCAGTGGTGGAGTGCTTGCCTAGCATGTGTAAGGCCCTGGGCTCAATCTCCAGACACATACAAAAAGAAAAATCCAGTGCATTTAACTCTTCCAGTATTATCAAGAAAATCTTTTTCAGAAAAGATGAGAGAAAAAAAAAGAAGAAAGAAAAAAAGAAAAGATGAGGTGCAGGCTTTCTCTAGAATGATGAGTATGAGTTTCCAGGCTAAGGAAACAGCATGGTCAAAGTTCAGGAGACATGAATAAGAAAAGTCGCAAGATCAGACCCTTAACTGGGGTGGGACATGGTAGCATAGATCCATGGGTTACCACAGGGCTTTTTGATCAAGTCAAAACTCATGGGAGTTCCGACTGGAGTTTTATTTAGTGGCACATAGATATAGGGAAATAAAGGTATATGGCTCATCAAAAATATCCAGCAGTCCTGAAATTCATCAGCTCTTCTTACATTAGCTCTTTTGATTGTGAGATGATGTAATTTGTCAGGCTCAGCTGGGTCCAGGAGCTCACAGATCTCCACAAGATTGGCCCTTGCTCTTTCTCGTGTCCTGGCACTGCCTTCCTCTGCATTGGATCCCAGCAGGCTCTGAGGAACTGAGGTTGAGCTGTGAGGCCCTTGTGTGACCACAAGCCTCTCCCTATCTTCTCTTGTCTGCTTTTTCTCCTGTGGGCAGAACGGCCAGTCTGGGCTCTCCTTTGTCAGTCCACCTACCTGGGACGAAGATGAGAGACAACTGAGGAGCTTTGATGCTGAGGAGATCTAAATGTCAGCCCAAGTAGGCAATCTAGAGGCTGAGCTGGGGTGCATTTTCCTATTCCCTTCATCTGTTCTCCCTCAAAGTCCTTGAGGAGGGGTCAGGAGTAAGTACAGGTCTGCAGGCCCCCTTGTTAGGTGCCAAAGGTAGAGACCAGCACCCAAGTTGGGAACAAAGTTCTTCACCTAACCTGGGCCTGTGGTCACAGAATAGCTGCATCCCGTTGACTCATGGTAAGAGATTAGCTGGGAGACCAGGTAGCAGGGTAGTGAGGAATGAACTAAGATGATCTCCTTCCCCTCCCCTCCTCTCCCCTCTTCTCCCTCCCCTCCCCTCCTCTCCCTTCCCCTCTCTATTTCTCTCCTTGACAACAGGACTCCCCTAATTGCGGCTTTCCCCGCTACTCCCATTGTGCCAATTGCCTGAGAGCATTTCAGATCATTCCTCTCCTAAAAAGTATTTGAAGTGAGAGAAGACAAAGAGTGAGGCTGTTTATCTCAATGCCCAGGTTTAACCCAGAAAGACATTGATTTCAGATGGTTTCAGGCCCTCTAAGAACAGAGGGTGCTGACTCTCAACAGTGCTTTCATTTGGCTAAAAAAACAAAAGAGAAAAAACCAAGCCTGAATAGCAAGCTGCCAGGTTTCTCATTTGATATATTATAACACGCCTTTCCACCCACTTCCTCTGGCTGCACTGCTCTCCTCTCGGCTGTGAAATCTGGACTTCCTGGCACTGTGTGCCTTACACAGGATGCCAGGTATAGATCAAACTATGTCACCCTGAAAGGCAAGGAAAAAACAAGCTATCTCTTTCCCAGAGCTGGTTGGAACAAGCCACTGGAGACATACAACATGTTCCTTGGGCACTGAGGTTGACCAGGCAGCTCACTGCCCACCATGTGAACTTGTGATCTCCATTCTGGCTCAGGGTTGGGTACCAAACCTCTTTCAGTGGTCATGAATTGACAGTGAAGGGAAGGTGGGAGGCTGCTTTCATTGAGCGTGCCAGGCCCAAAGATGTGTTGTGTCTGACCCATACACTGTTACTAGCTAGCTAGCTAGCTATTTTTGAGATAGGGTATGTAGCTCAGACTGGCCTTAATGATACTCCTGCCTCAGCCTCCCAAGTACTGAGATTACAGAAGCACCCCACTATGCCCAGCCCTCATACAATTTTTAAAAAGTAAGAGTCCACCTTTAAACATGGGGACATTTCTCATAAAAATGTAGATTATTGGTTTCTTTCAAAAAATAAGAAAACACTGAGTCTTCATTCCTATCAGTGTGCAGTATCTATTGTTAGTATGGCATCCCCATTTGTTTTATCTTTTTTCCCCCCATTTGTTTATCTTTATTTTATTTATTTATTTATTTATTTATTTTGTACCAGAAACCAAACTCAGGACCTTGCACTTGCCAGGCAAGCACTGTGCCACTGAACTACATCCTCCTGGCCCTTTATCTTTATTCTTAATGTTTTTGGTTGCTCCCTTTAGGTGGGCCCCCAGTTTGCATCCCTGCCCCGCACCTATTTGATGATAGCAGGTCTGCAGTGGCACACAGTGGTGGCCCTGTACAGGTGCTTCACGTCTGACTCACAAACCCCTGTACCAGGTCCCCAGCTGTCTAGGTCACTTTACAAACCAGTCAAAAGTCAGAATCTCAGGTGTGACCTCAATATCAGAATGTTTTAATTCTCTAGGCAGTACCTCTGCGTGATTGTGGGAGAACAAGTGCTCCCCACGCTTTGAATAGACCCTGGCTCTTCTCTTTTTCTTTTTCGTGCTGCTGGAGGTGGCCTCTGCAAGGCACGTGCTCCCCCACTGAGCTATATCTCCAGCTCCCATCTATGCACGTCTTTAAGGGAAGGTTCCCCTCCATGCACAGGAAGAAACATACTGCTATAATGAAGGCTAACAGTCATTCCATCTGAACATCATTTGGTAGTGATGTGTTCTCTCTGTCTCTGCCTCTCTGTCTCTCTGCCTCTCTGCCTCTCTGCTCCCACCAAGCCCCGTAAAACCCAGGGTTCCTTGGAAAGCTAGGCAAGCACTGTCCCACTGAGCTACACCCCTGGCCCAGCCCAGGCCTCTGTTCTCAGCCCAGGTGCTTCCTTCACAGTCTTCACCCTCCTGCCTTCCAGGGCCCCTCTCTTTTCCTCCTCACACAGACACCAGCACACACAAAGAGGAATGGATGATCATCTTAGAGGAGCACCAGTTAAAGGCCCAGGGGGTGCCAGCCAGAGTGGGGAAAGGCTTTCTAGAAGAGGTAGACTGAGCTGAGGCCGTGTAAGCGTTACAGTCATTTCTGAAAAATGTCACTTTGATAGTTGGCTTGAAGTCAGTAAATAGTTTCAGTTCAGCTGGTTAAAATATTCTCAACCTTGTCTCAAACAAGTATTCATGGTTCCCTCCTGTAGAGGTTATATAGTGTTTATGGCCCTTGGTCATGAATTATTGATGATTTTGAAATTGTGGTCATTGTAGTTTACTCAGAAATCATTAGGAAGCAAACTTATCATACAGTGCTAAAAAAGATAAAGAAAGAAAGAAAAAAATCAAGAGGAGGGAAAAATCTTTATATATCATCCAGTCTAACGGGATGTCCACACTGGTGCCCAGGCCAAAGTGGAGGTCACAGGCATTGTGCTGGACATAACCTGCTACTGCACACAGCAACGGAGGCCCCAGCCACCCTGGATTAGTACCCGTGATGGGCCTAGCCGGCTGCAGAGCAGGTCCTGGAGTCAAGCAGGGCAAATCCCAGCAGTGTGGCCCCTCTTAACCTCTCTCACCTTGTTTAATAAGGCCCACGTTGGAGAGCTGGTAGGGTTGGAGAGCTGGTATGCAGCTTAAAGTACCTAGCATAGTGCCTGACCCATAGTAAACATTCCTTAAGTATTAGCGTCACGTAATTTAGAGTGTCTAGCATTGAACAGAGAGTAACAGGGAGGGGGCAGTGTAAGAACAGGGGACCCCACAGGTAGGGAAAAGATAGGATGAAGGCTTTATTGAACTTTATTAAATTAATAGAAAATCCTTCTAAGGCAGCCTCTGACCTCTGCAGCTAGACTGGAGCAATTAGAAAGGCAAAAGCAAAGAATGAGGATGAAACTCAACTTGGAAGGTCACCAGGATCACAAACAGTCCCTTTACTTAATCTGTAAGCTTAAGCTACCTTTCCATAAGCCCCCCACCTATACTCAAGCACGGGAAAATGTCTTGGCCAGAAAAAATCCAAGCCAGAGAGCCAATCAGATTCCAGGAGCCTGCATGGGACAAGGATCTCCATACAAGGAGCTGCAGAGAAGCATTTACAAGTAGGGGCAGGGATGTAGCTCAGCAGCACAGCGCCTGCCTGGCAAGTGTAAAGTCCTGAGTTCAATTCCTGGCACCAAAAAGAAAAAAAATTCATGAGTATTTCCCTACTCATTCGGAGTAGCTGTCTTCCATGGCTCTCTCTCTCTAACCCCTTTCTCCCACCTTCAAATAAGTTGCCTTCCTTTACTTTAAATTCTGCTTCTTTAGTTCTTTACCAGCACTGAGTTTAGGATCCCTGGGAGCTGTGTGTTCCTGCAGAGCAGCGGCTTGTGGCATGGTGCTGGTGTACATCCCTCCCTAGACATTACAGCAGCACGTGGCACTTCTTCCCGAAGGGTCCTTTATGGCTCCCTGGACTTTAGGTGGACCACAGCCTTCCAGCCTTCAGGCTGGGTGTCCCCAGGCAAGTGGGACCCAAGTGAGCTAGCTCCGGGGCCTCTCTCTAAACCACCCTGAGAGCCTCCCAGGATAATGGGCTGCTAGCGTTTGCAGTTGATTGGAGATTCAGGAAAATGCACTTGACAGTGCACTCATCTGCTGAGCTCACTTTGTAAAAGATTGCAGAAGTCATTTAATTCACCCACCTAGAAAATGGTAAGCCTTTCCCTTGCATGCATGCACATGTCGTGCTCGCACTCACACACCCCACTTCCTGTTTTTTAACAGACTTCTGGTGCAAGAAGAGGCTCCCTACATTTTTCCCAAGCAAAAAAAGAGACAGGGCCTCAGGGAAACACAGCAAAGGAGGGAGGGTGAGGGTCCTTCCAGGGACAGGTTATCTGAGGAGTCCCCACTCCCTGCTGGGTCTCTTTGTTTTCCAGTAGCTTGCTTCTTCTGAGAAGTGGCTCACCAGCTAAATGTTACTGGGTTTGTGGTTACTCCCCTCTCCTTTTGGAGTTGAATTCTAGGTTCTTCTTGTCTTGAACAAATAATTAAATGAAGTGAGCAAATGGCAGTGGGAAAGTTTATTCAAGAAAGTAAAGGTAAAACCAGGCTTGGTGGTGCATGCCTGTACTCCCAGGACTCGGGAGGCTGAGGCAGGAGGATTGTCATGAGGCCAGCCTGGGCTACATAGTGAGACCTGGTCTCAAAAAAAAAAAAAAAAAAAGGTAAAAGGAGTGGGAGAGAAACTGGCTCTGCAGAGCAACCTTGGGCTGAGTAAACAGAAAAAGGATGTAAAAGCAAAATAAAGGCACACACTGCCTCTGGGAAACACACATGAACCTTCCTGGAAAGCTACAATGACAAAGTCTTCATAGCATCTGTGTGCCCTTTTATGCTGTCTAAATCTCGAAGGCCACAAGAACTTCCCAGAACAAGTCCAAAGAGGCGATGGTTAGATCCCACGCCTCAGGCTGAAGTCAGGTCTAGGCCATCCTACTGAAGACCTGCTTGACCCTTTAAAGAATGTGATCATTAAATATACCTAAAATGTACCAATAAGCTTAAATAAACTAAACAAATAAAGAAAGAAAGAAACAAAAAAGAAAAACCGCTTGAGTCCAGCTTTATTTTTGGAGAAGCGGGGCAGTTGAGATAAGGGCCTGCTGTGTAGTACTGGCTAACCTTGATCTTGTGGTTCTGCTGCTTAGCCTCCCTGAGGGATTACCAGTAGGCACCCCAAACCCCACTCACAACCCTTGATTAGATTTGAGACAGTCTCAATAAATTGCCCAGATTGGGTTTGAATTTTTAATTGTCCTGCCTCAGCCGCCTTAGTAGCATGGATTGCTGGGTGTGGTGGCATGTGCCTGTAATCCCAGCACTCAGGAGGCTGAGGCAGAAAGAACACTGCGTTCCAGACCAGCTTGGGCTACAAAGTGAGTTCAAGGCCTGCTTGAACTGCGTAGTGAAACCTGTCTCAAAATGACAAAAAAAAAAAAAAAAAAAAGAGACACAGTGAGGATGGGATTATGGGCATGCACTACCACACTCTGCTACTGTAATCAATTTCTTTTTTTTTTTTGGTACAGGGGATTGAACTCATGACCTTATGCTTGCCAGGCAGACACTTATACCGATGAGCTAAATCCCCAGCCCTTTTTCTTTGAGACAAGGTCTTGCTATGTAGTGCAGGTTGGCCTTGAACTCCTTTATATAGCCCAAGCTGGCCTCGAATTTGTGGTGATTCTCCTGCTTCAGCCTCTCAAGTGCTGAGATTACGGGGCATTGTGGGGCAGGGTACACTACCACATCCAGCTGTACTCAATTTATGTGTCCTAGAAATACTCTAGCCATTCAATACACAGAGCATATGTCTTCTCTTACACCCACCTTCCCACTTCCCACCTTGTTAACACAGCAGCGTGTGGTACATGTTGTTTTGTTCCTGAAATTTTTTTTTTTTAACACTTAACAATATGTCTTGGAGCACATGCCCTAGCGGGACATTTGGGCGGGCCACGGTTTTTTTAATGACTTCATAGTACTCCGTGGTGGATGTATTATAGTATAATCCTTTATTCAAAACCTCTGGGACTGATGTGTTTCATTTTTTTAGGTATACAGAGTAATACCATCCCAGGAGGGCTGGGAGAAGTTCCCTGTAATCAAATACATTAATAGATGTGTAGCAAAATATGAATATGCATACTAAGTGGGATAAATAAAGGTTATGCATTTCATGTCAGTTCAGATCCGATTATGCTACTAAATAATTGCATAAATGTACTAATAATTCCTGGTTAATGAATGTCTAGGCTATTAATAGTCTTTTACTACTTTAAACACTGTGAAGAATTCTTTAAAGAATATCCTAGAGCAGATATCTTTCCACATGTGCAGCAGTAACCAAAGGTTCTATTCTTAAAAGTAAGATGAATAAATCTAAAGGTGTATGCTTTATTTAAATCAGTGTTCCCAATTCCTCTTCTAATGGTGCCTGAGAGGGGCAGAGCTTTTGGTCCTGTGCCGCCTCCTAGAATGCTGGCCAGATTCAGCTGTTGATGTTGCTGGCTGCGTACCCATACTGGAGCCTTTCAGTAGTCATGCCATAGCAAGGCATAGTACATCATCCTATAGCAAGGCAGTTTACCTGAGAAGGACTTGAGGGCATGTCCAGCACCTTGATTTCTGAAAGCTAGCTCCCTTTACCCTGAGCTCAGAGCAACCAACTTGGCTGATCACAGGAGGCCAGTGGGACTGTGACCCTGTGAGGCTTGGATTCCACTGGGAAGCAAACAGCAGGACTTCCTTCCCCTTCATGGCTTCAGTTCTCATGATTCTTGCATCCTTGGTCTTCTGGGGAACCAGGAGCTGTCCCTCACATGGTTGCTAGATCTTAATTACTTTATTTGAAGATTTTTTTAGGCTGAGCATGTGTCTCAGTGATAGAGCATATACTTGGCCTGCATGAGGCCCTGGGTTCAAATTCCATCCCCTCTAAAGGAAAAAAATGTTTTAAAAGGAAGAAAAAAAATACAAGCTGATAATACTGCATTAGAAGACCACTATAATGATAGCTGACATTCCAGATCTGCACTTTTACTGGCATGAGACCTTTTGTTCATATTTCTGGGCAAAGAAGAGCTAAAACCATTTTTAGATCCAACTGGAAATTTCTCATTGTCAGTCTTTCTGCTTCTCAAGGTCTTGGTCTCCGTAGCTTTGAGAAAATGGAGAGTGGAATGCCTGGTAACTTGGCCAACTTCTGACTTATGCAGGGCAAGTTAGTCACCCAGTAAGGTTAGAAGTAAGGCGGCAAAGTACTTGAGCCCGTGAACCCTGGAACCAAGCAGCGTGGATCCCTAAGCTAGCTTTGTCACTCAGGCAAGTGACTTACCCACTCAGGTACTGGCTTCTCGGTGGGAGAGGATAATGCAGAATCTGTGCCATAGAGTTTTGGCTTTGATTCAGTGGGCTCATGTGTGTCTTGCTCCTCCTAGGAGCTCGATAAATCTTGAATATTATAATTTAGGACTCACAAGTGCAATGAAGCTTGTCTGAAAAGCTCATCCCTTAAAAGCCAGGTGGGGAGCAGGAGGCAGGGGCAGGATGAAAGTCTTGCCAAGAAAGAGCAAGGCACCAGGCACGGTGGTGCATGCCTGGAATCCCAGCACTCTGAGGCAGGAGGATCACTGTGAGTTCAAGGCCAGCCTGAACTACATAGTGAGACCCTGTTTAGAAAAGAAAAAAGAAAAGAGCAGGGCACAGTTTGGGCCACTATTCTCCCTGCATTTGATACAATCAGAACTGGCACATCATCCCTTCTGGTTGGAACTGCACTGCATCTGTATCCTTAGCCTGCTCCAAAACCCCTGCAAGCAAGTTGGGAGCAGCAGGAGACATGCACACAGGCACAGTACCTGAAACCCAAGTTTAGCAATGGCAAGGCCAAGGCTGGAGCCTTGAAATGCAAAGAGAATCAATTTGTGATAAATGCCAGGAAGGAGATTGACATGTCTAAAACCTTCCTGGTATCAGCGTAGCTTCCAGCACAAGATTAAACTCTAGGAAATACCCATCAGAGAGTTGCAATTTGTGACCAGGAAGAGATAATGTTGACAGCTTCCTTTTCCTGAGTCCATTTTGGATAAGCAATATGCCCTTCAACAGAGCATCATGAAAGTTTTTTCTATCCTCGAACCTTAGGCATGAAATTGCCTTTAAAGTGTCTCCCTTCACCTCCTCCCTCCACTCAGAAAAAGTACTTTGTGGAATATGGAATATGATTAGAAAAAAGAATGATATGATCTGAAAGGAGGTTCCTGCATGCTAATCACAAAAGGCACATCCCCAGGACAGAAGCCCTGTGTGAATCATGCCTCCATCTGGGGACACCTGTGGAGGAGCGGGGCAAGGGCAACAGGAACACCAGACCACATGGGTGACAGTCCTGCTGTCACCATTGACCAGGACACCCTACTTTCTCTCTGGACCTCAAAGACCTCTCTGGTCCCTCAGGTCTGGCAAGAGCTAGTGGTTCTATGACTTCAGCTTCTTTGAAGGTTACAGGATATATCTCCCAGACAACACTCAAGTGGTAGAAACCTCTCTCAAACCAGGTTAAGCAAAAAGGGTAATCTGTTGGCTAACATTGCTGAAAAGTTCATGGTGGGCAAAATCAGGTATGACTGGATGCAGGTGCTCCAACTCATTCCCACTAGATGCTGCCTGCTTCTCTGGCGAATAGAGAGCACCTCTCCAAGCAGCACATTTAGTTGAGTCCCCAGATTGAGACTCACTAGCCAGACTGGATACCCTCCTGGGGACTAGGGTCTGTGGATCAGTCCCACATTAATAAGGTCAGGAAGGAGCACCTTCCCAAAGGATACTTTTGCCAGAAGAAAGGCAAAACATGGTGGGCAGCCAAAAAGCTGCTGTTTACTGCATGGTCACCCTGTGGCAGGAGTGGTAAAACTTGACAAGTCATTAAAAGTGGATTTCAGACCAGGTGTGGCACATGCCTACAACCTTGGGAGGCTGAGACAGGAGGAGCACCATGAGTTTGAGGCCAACCTAAGCTATATAGTTTAAGTCAGCCTGAACTGCATAGCAAAATTCCATCTCAAAAAAAAAAAAAAGAGAAGAAAAGGATGACAGTGCACAATGTACCATTGTTGTCCCCTGATTGATGTGTTTTGAAATTTTGTTGTCTGTCTTTCTGTCTTTCTTTCTTTCTTTTCTTGAAATAAAATGGATTTGGAAAAAAAGAAAAAGGAAAAAAGGAAAAGGAAAAAAAATTGGATTTCAAACCAGACTTTGTGGTGTGCATCTAATTGCAACACTCAGAAAACAGAGACAGGATTATTGTTGAGAGTTAGAGGCCAGCCTGGGATGCATAGTGATTTTGAAATAAATAGTGACACCTTGTCTCAAAAAACAAAACAAAACAGTGGATTCCATACCACACCTGGTGGCATATGCCTGAATACCTATTATCCCAGCTAATCCCAGAACTCTGGGAGGCTGAGGTAGGTAGATCCCAAGTTTGAGCCCAACCTGGGCAACTTAGTGGCTTAGTAAGACCCTCAAGATAAAAAATAAAAAAGGTGATAGGGATAAAACTTAGTGTCTAGACCCTGAGTTCAGTCCTCAGTACTCACTGAAAAAAAAGAAGAGTGACTTTCTTTTTCATTGTCTTCAGAGCAGTGAGCGACCTACCCCATAGCATAGAACTACAAGGCTAAGCCAGTAAGCTGTGCTTTGTACCACCTGGGCAAGAACCAAGAGCAAGGGTCATTTTGGGGAACAGCTGAGGTCCCTTAGACATATCCTTAGCCTTTCTGACATATACTTTATTTTTTGAGATGGAATCTCACTATGTAGTTCAGGCTGGCCTTGAACTCACTACATAACCCAGGCTGGCCTGTCCTCCTGCCTCAGCCTCCCAAGTACTGGATTACAGGCTTGAGCCACATGCGTGTGCCTTCTGACATGAACATTATCTGTAACATGGGGCAGTGTCCAGAGGACTCAGTGAGGTGGAGGAGTGGGGCACAAAAGAGCCTAGCTGGCTTTCCTTCATGTCACTTACTTTTCTCTCCTTAGGACCTTGCTGCAGGATCATAGCTAGAAAGGAGGGCCACAAGGCCAGGGAGGAGAATAGGAAGGCAGAAACATCAATAGCCAGATGATGTCAACTTTGGTTTCTTCGTCTGCCAAATGGAGGCAGTCTGATCTTCCCCTACCCCAACCAGAAGCAATTAACAATGATTGGGTTGTAGGGGATAAAAAAGGGAATTGGGACGTGTTATGTAGATGTACCAGCTCTACCCAAGGAATGTAAAACATTGTATTCTGCAAACATGAAGGAAGGAAGGAAGGAAGGAAAGAAAGAAAGGAGAAAAGGAAAGAAAAGAAAAAAAAGAAAAGGAAAAGAAAAGAAAACAAAAGAAAAGAAAGAGAGGGGGTCAAGAGGTGAAAAAAGAAACTCAGATGTGTTACAGACATGCACCAACTCCACACGAGAAATGCAAACATTGTGTACTGCAAACAAATGCTCACAAACTAAAGTCAAAGAAAGAAAAATACAATGGTTGGATTCCACTCGAGCCCACAGAAGCAATTATGTTCCCTCCTCCCCACCTCCATTATACAAAGCCTCCTCTATCCACAGAGCTTGTTCCCAGGACCCCGCAGATGGTGGCATGCACAGGTACTCATGTCTTTTACATAAAATGGTATAGCATTTGTATATCACTGACACCTATCCTCCTGTCATTTCTAGATTACTTGTAGTACCTAATACAATACAAATGCTCCAGAAGTAGTTGTTTTTGTATTGTTTAGGGAATAATGAGAAGAAAACTGTCCATATGGGTGCAATGTATTTTCCCTTCAAATATTTTCAATCCCTAGTTGGTTGGTTCTGCAAGTGCAGAACCCACAGAGTTGACTGTAATTCAAAACAAAGCCATGAACTAAGTGCAAGGAAGTTCAGCTAAGTTCTGGAATCCTTTTCCAAAAATGACTACCTTGACACTTTTTGAGAAACATGTAGAAACCTAAATTCTTTCAACAAACATGCTTCGGGTTCTTCACTGTGTGGTTGGTGTCCTGGCAGATGAACAGCAGTGTGAGTACTACAACATCAGAAGGCTGGGCCAGGTTTGCGTTCTGCTGCCCTGCTTAATGGCTGTGTGGTGGCCATGCCTCAGTTTCTTCATCTGCATAATGGAGCTGGAAAGATAGTAGCAGGGGCTGTTGAGAGAATCCAAAGAACAAAACACATGAAGTACTCAGAGCCACACATGCATGTGTTATGGATGTGTTTGCCACCTCCCTCCAGAGTCCTGTCACCCTGTGCTGCATCCCCTGGGGAAGCTGGGGTTAGGGCAGGGAAGGCGGGGGAGCTGCAGTTCACTCCTGCGGGCACCCACCCCAGCTGGGCCTGGATTGAGTATTGTTGATCTCTTTCCGATTCCAGAACTAATGCATACTGACTGTAGAGAAATTAGAAAATACAGAAAGTTATAAAAAGTACTCTTTAC
Organism: Cuniculus paca; assembly: GCA_004365215.1. Classification (NCBI taxonomy): domain Eukaryota; kingdom Metazoa; phylum Chordata; class Mammalia; order Rodentia; family Cuniculidae; genus Cuniculus; species Cuniculus paca. The sequence goes on from RJWT010000125.1 coordinate 38,167, forward strand.
TCTACCACCTAATCACTACTAGTTGTTCTGATAATTTTTTCTAGGTTTTTTTCAGTGTGTCATACTTTTCTCATTGAGACAAAATACCTGACACTCAAAAGTCAAAGGAGGAAAGGTTTATTTCGGCTTGTCAAGGTTTCATTTCATAGTTGACTGGCTCCAAGCCAGGGTGGCATGGCAGCAAGCAAGCAATGAGAGACTCTTCATGCGGGCAAAAGATAGCCAAGCAAGGGACCTCAGCAGCTTCATTATGCCCCTTTTATATTCTATCTAGGTTACTGGGATTAGGGCAGTGCCAAACTAATCAGTGGACTGATGTTTTGTAATCATACACCTTAATGCCAGCGTCACACACTCTGGTCCTGCCGCCTCTGAAAAAGCCCCACCTGTGACTGCATTAGGCTTTGGGGGGACATCAAGACACAAATCATAACACTGTGCAGTTCAGAATTAGGATCATCATTTAACAGGGACAATTAAAAATGCCTACCACCCATTATTCTTTTTTAACTATTTATTGAGTGTAACTTATGTGTAATAAAGTGGACAGTTCTATGAGCTTTTTGTGTGAATACACCTGTATTAGCTCTACCCACATTAGAATACAGGACATTCCTAGTGCCCCAGGAGATTTCTGCATATTCCTTCCTAATTGTGTACCTCTCCCAAAGTAACCACTCTCTGGACTCTTCCACAGGGTAGAGTTTGCCTGTATTTGAACTTCATACAAATGCAATTTCTGTAAAATATATTTTCTCTTTCCTCTACTAAATGTATCTGTGAGAGTCATTCATTTTTAAAATGTATTAGTTCATTTTTTATCACTGTGGTGTAGACCTTCAGTTATTCCTAAAAAAAAATAAATTGCAAAAAAATTTCGAGTTCATCATTCTTAAAAAGTTTTGTTTGTACATTAAATTAAAACACTCCCATCAAATTTAGCCTTAATTTTATTCCCCTCCCCACAAATGACCACTGTTATCAACTGGATGCTCATCTTTTTAGAACTTTTTTTCCCCTGTAAATTGCCTCTGAGAAAAATTTTTACTTCTACCAAAAGTATTTGAGAGAAAGTATCTCTTTCTAGAACCTTACCAAGAATGATCGTAAGGGCCTTTTATGTTTTTTCCAGGCCTCATTGTTTTGGATAACACCTCTATTTGATCTCCCAGATTGCTAATTGCCTGTTTATCTGTGTTTTTACTCTTCCTTTCAGTGTATTTTGATTTTTTAAAAAAAATTTTGATGTTTCAATCTTTTATTTGTGATTCTAATTAATTATTTCTCCTAATGGGCCATTCTTGTTTGATAGATGCAGTGCCCTCTCTTAGCCTTCTAATGATATGTAGCCATTGGAGATGTCTCTGCTTGCATTGTTACTTCTGCTTCTTTGGTTACTATGTGTTTTATTTATTTATTTTTGTGCCAGGAATCGAACTCAGGACCTTGTGCTTGCCAGGTAGGCACTGTGCCACTGAGCTGTTTCCCTGCCCTATGTGTGTATTTGTTAAATTGGCTGCCCTTTGATGTCTTTGGTGATCTGTGGATATGTGCTCTTCTGTGTACAATGATTCCCTATTTTCTTCTATGTGGACTCTGTTTCTCTTTTACCTAATGTGTTATTGGTGAGCAGAGGGCCAGAATTTGTGGTAAGAAGTGTGACACCAGTAGTTTGTTTTCTGAGTACAGGGCCTCCCTTTGCCTTCTGGCTATGTCCTGCCTTCTGTCCCAGAGGCTCAAGGTCCTTTGCTGCTGAAGGCTGGGTGGCCTGATTACAGTCTCTTCCTATGCATTTCAGCCCATCTCTCTGACCCTGTCCTGGGACCTCCACCTCTTCCCGGACAGCAGAACTTACTGCTGCTGGGTGTGGAGCCCTGGGGCACTCCTCCAGGACCCTGTGCTGCAGCAGTCCTTCCTAGCTTCTGTTTTGTCCTGTGCGTTTCTCTTCCACTCCAATTCTATCTACCACCCACTTCTCGGGAGTTTCTCAACATTTTTAATCTGCCAGTGGCACCCCTCCTCATTTTCCCAGGCTGGCACAGATTGTAAATGATGTCATTTCTGTGGATGTGGGTATGAGAGGTTGCTATGTATTGGTCTGTCCAGTTGGTCCATTCTCAAGGTGACTTCTTGGTAGTTTTCACCTCCTGGTCACCTTCATCTGGAGAAGTTCATTTTTCTCTAAAATTAGACTGTCTCACAGCCAAACAGAATGTTCCAATATGAACTGATGAGCATAGACTATAGGTATGGAGTGCACTTTCCAAAAAGAACCAGGATCAGACACTAATGTGCTCTCTTCTCCCTTGGTCACATCTCCCTAATGCAGTAGGCCGCACCATCTCCACCTGTCAAATGGGGATAATGACAGTAATACTCCCCCCACTATAGGGTTACCAAGAGCATCAATTGCAATAGTGAATGTCATGTGTTCACCTTGGAGCCTGGCACACAGCACGTACCCTTCCTCTCTCTTGGTCTGAGCAAATATTTCTAGCATCCATTGTGGGTGCTATGACAGTGGTGGGTTTTGGCAGCCATACCGTACTGTTAGCTCACACCAAGCACATCAGCTAAGAAGGCCCTGTCTTTTGTCCTGTGAACTCTTCTCAAGGCATTCTTCCCTTCCACTTTCTCTCCTTTGCCGGGACCTTACCTTGACCACGATGCATTTTATCAGGCTTTTCTTGCTCTTCTTCTAGCCTGTTGAAATTGAACTGAACTCAGACTCCGTCATCCAGTTTTTTTCTGTGTCTCTCCCGTCTGAATGTCATCTGCAGACTTAATAAACACTCTTTTAGCAGCCATTGATAAAATTATGGCCTGTGATAAGACCAAGGACAAAGCCCCATGGCATGCCACCCTTCCCGGGAAGAGTAATTTAGATGACTGGGTACAATGATTAATTTGTCTAGTTCCTGTAATATTATGTATGTCCTTGTGGCTTGATTACGATAATATTAGCAACTATGTATTGGTTGTTATTACTGAGGTAAGCATTTTTCATGTAGGTATTTGTATTACTTAGGACTTGGTTAAACGAATAAACTCAATCAAACGGCAGCAGAAGGGGAGCTCTGTTACTTCATCGTACAACTTTTTAGAGGAGGTGCTTCACAGAAGTCAAGGGCAAAAGGGTGCATCTAAGAATAAATAAGCCCTGCAGGGTCCAAGAACTCCCTTTTGGCAGCCCCACCCCATGTGCCCATTCTCCAGTACTGGGAATTGAACCCTGGGAGCACTGACCTATATCCCCACCCCTTCTTATTTTATTTTGAGGTAGGGCCCCATTAAGTTGCCCAGGCTGGCCTTGAACTTGCCGTCCTCCTTCCTCCACCTCCCAGAATGCTGGGTTTCACAGCCAGGCATTGCCACACCTGTTTATAGCTCTTTATAGCTCTCTGCTTCTACATCATTCTTTTTTGCTTGGTTAAACACCAGCTTTCTTGCTTTCTCAGCTTACGTGGTAAAAAGTAATTCCCACCAGTGATTCCTACCTTCACTTTCCCGCTTTCAAGAGAGTAGCTAGCTCCTTCCTAAACCTTTTAACTCAAGTCCCCAAGATTATTGGCCCTATTTGGATCAGAAATATTAGCCCCTGGTCCAGCCACTTGTGGCCAGTGGCAGGGCCACACTACCCTTACCTGGCTTCCAGAAATCTCAGTGCTGTAACCTGGTGGCTGATAGGAGAATGCTATCCATAGTCCAGCTGCACATTTTACAAATGAGAGCAGAGCTCTGAGTCACCCAGCTAATAGTGATACTTAAATGCTGGGGTTGTGTCTTATGGTGACAATGAAACCATGGGCAGAAGAGATAGGATGTAAGCCAATTTATTTAAAAGACATAAAGGCAAGGAAGTAAAAGATGTAAAGGCAAGGAAGTAGAGCTCTCACTATCTGGAAGGGGTTCCTGAGAAAGTTCTTGGTCTAGGGTTTATTAAGGAACTCAGGCATTGTGTCAGCAATATAATCTCTACCAGACAGGAGACCACATACTTTATAGGATCTAATATATGTAGGGTACCTGGAAGATGTTTTTGTAAGATCCCAGGAGGGTGGTGAGTTAAAAGACTCCATTTTGAGCTTCCCTACTGCTTTTTGGGCCTGTTCTTACTGCCTAATAGAATCCTAACTCCTGTTACAATAGGAAAGAAAGCAGAGCTTGATCTCAGCTTTGTCTCCTGTTGCAGCTCATGTTAACATCTTGCTCCTTCCATTGGGCCATCCTATCTCAAATTGGCTTTGGTTGTGTCATTGAAGGCTGGCCAGTGACTCAAACCAGGTTGCTTAGGGACACACTGTGTGTCATCATGATGGTCCACACCCTGGCCAGTGCTCCGAGATCTTTGGTTGGCTTGCTTACCTGTTTCTTCGGTGGTGTAGGACACCTCGGCACTGGTGGAGGTCTCAGAACTCAGTTTTGTGGAGAGACCTGATACTGAAAATAACAAGCACATATTTTGGAGTCTGATAAAGCCAAGTTCACACTTTAGCTCTGTCCCTGTTCATGCCTCAGTTTCCTCAACTGTAACATGGATAATAACAACAGTGACTGTATCAGTGGTTGGGCCAATTCAACGACATAATGCATGCAGATTCTCAGCACAGAGCAATGCACTTTCTCTGTGGTCGCAGGAGTAGAAAGCACTCAGCTCTGCCAGCAGCACAGGTGGGATATGGGTTGTCCAGGTCAGAGGACAGAGTGACAGTGAAGGTTGAATAGTGGATTGGAGGATCAGGGCAGGAGCCTGGCAGATAATGTGCTGGATATGGTGGCACAGGCCTGTATTCGCAGCACTTGGAAGGCAGAAGCAGCAGGATTGCAAGTTCCAGTCCCATCTGGGCAACTTAGACCCTGTTTCACAGTAAATAAGAGGGTGGGAATATAACCCAACCTCTAGGTTCTCTCTCTCTCTCTCTCTCTCTCTCTCACACACACACACACACACACACACACACACACACATCGCTGAGGCTGGTCACATAGACTGGGGCTTGATAGAGAAGACTACATGCTGATTCATTCTTTCACACACTGGCATTAAGTGCTTGCTGTGTGCCAGGCACTAGGCTAGGCCTGAAGATCCCATAGAGGACAAAACAGACATAGCACCACACTTGCATGCGTTGGGTTTCCCCATGGTTGCTGTTTACCTCAGCAAATTAGTAAAATATGAAAGATGTCAGAAAAACAATAATGCAGGGTGAGTGCTAGAAGAGTTGTTAAGCAGTCTTGGGGAAGGCCTCCTTGAGATACGAGCAGACAGAAAGGAAGGAGAGGAGGCCTCGCCGTGTAGATCTCTGGAAAATGAACAAGGACAAAAGCCCAGGGACAGTTTAAAGAAAGAGAAATGGTCTGTGAGACTCCAGATTTGCAAGGACAAATTCCTTTCTTTATCTGCAAGTATAAAAAAGGCGATAAATTTATGAACAAATTTATAAACATTCTTCAGTTCTAAATGGTGAAGGGGTTTATCTTAAGATTTTAATAGTTTTATGTGTATTTTATAGTTATACAAAGAAACCAGTTTAATACAATTTTTGGGTCAAGTAAATGCAGTTTCAAAAAAAAAAGAAAAAAGAAAAAGCCTGTGTTTAGGGCCAGGTGTGGCAGAGCTGAGGGATCAAGGGAGGGTTTTGAGACAGGATGGGGGTTGAGGCCAGGTCGGTGGGCCCGTGACCTTGTGTAAAGGACTTGGACTTTTGCTCCAAAACCTGACAGTTTTTCACAGGCCATGCCTCCTTCCACAGGCAGAGAACAGGCCACGTGGTGAGGGCCACTGGGGAACCCCAGGTTCCCTGAGAGAGATGGCGGTGGCTTGGCCTGGGAGAGCAGGGCCGGTGCCTCGTAGGGGCAGCTCCAGGTGGACTTGTTGAGGGACTGGGTAGGTGGGAGAGAAAGGAGGGGCCACGAAGGACTGGAGTTTGGGTTTGCACAGTCAGAGCATGGATGAGCATTGCCTGAGGTGGGAAAGGGAGAGAGCAGTTTTGAGGGACTGTCAGGAATGTGGGGCGAGGCATGTGGAGACAGGATATGGGAAAGCCGTGGAGGAAAACTGAGTCCCTCCGGAATGCGCAGCTGGGTCTAAGGGTCCCTGAGGCTGAAATAAAGAATTTAACCCACCCCTTTAAAGTCAGTTTGCAGATTGGCTGGCTCCTGTTGTAGAAAAAGAATTTTCTGGATGCATCAGTAAAAGATGTCTGAGAAGGATTTATCAGAGGAAGATACAGGACGCACTCAAGCGGAGTGCAGGTGCTCAAAGAAACAAGGCACACTCCAGTTGAAAACTGGGGATCTTTTTTTATGTTTGGGAAGGTGGAAATCTGTTGTTTTGTCTTGCTTTGCTTTGCTTTGCTTTGCTTTGCTTTGCTTTGCTTTGCTTTGCTTTGTTTTGTTTTGTTTTGTCTTTTTTGTTGAGACAGGGTTTTGCTATGTAGTTCAGGCTGGCCTTGAACCTACTGTGTAGCCCAGGCTGACCTCCAACTCACGGCAGTCCTCCGGCCTCAGCCTCCCGACTGCAGGGATTACAGGTGTGTACTACATGCAGCTGGGAGGTGGAAATCTGTGGAATTCTGTCATCTATAGTGTTAGTCTTAGTCTCAGTCTTAGAGGGTAGGAGAGGATGGACCATCCCTAGTTTGGTAATGGCCTGCTCCTAAGGGACATGCCAAAAGGGTGGTCCATTCTTGGGTGAAAGAGAGCCATTTAGGGGCCAGGGACTTAGCTCAGTGGTTCAAGTGCTTGCCTGGTAAGCTCGAGGTCGTGAGTTTGATCCCCAGTACCAAAAGAGAGAGAGAGAGAGAACCATTTAAACTGGGCACGGTGGTGCATGCTTATAATCTCAGCACGTGGGAGCCTGAAGCAGGAGGATCACTGTGAGTTTGGGGCCAGCCTGGGCTACACAGTGAGTTTGAGGCCAGCCTGAACTGTAGAGACCCTCTCAAAAAGACCTATTTGCAGCTGAAAAGGAGTTGCCAAAATTTGCTGTTTAGGAAGAAGGAAAAAAGTAAATAAATCAGGCTTGTGTTCTGCAGTTTTTCTTTAAAATACAATTTAAAAAATTTTGATTCCTGTAGGGTGTGGTGGCTCATACCTATAATCCCAGCCCCCTGGAGACTGAGGCAGGAGGATCACTACAAGTTTGAGGCCACCCTGGGCTACATAGTGAGTTCAAGGCCAGCCTGAACTACACAGTGAGCCCCTGACTAAAAACAAAACAAATCAATTTCCTTATCTCCTTGCTAGTTTGCTTTATTCCTCCTACTGTACCTCACAGTCATTTGTGACTTTTGTCCTCTTTTGAGGAGGGTGATAGGGTGAGATGAGGTGATTAGTTATGTAAGTAGTACATGAAAATGACCTCTTTACAAATAAAAAGTCTAACCTTCCAGTAAGTCTAAAACGCTTTCACTGATCCCCATGCTTCTCCAATCCCAGCTCCCCCACCTCAGTAAAACGGTCAATGCTGGAGAAGACTCATGCATCCTTCCAGACCTTTCTCTCTGCATAAGTAGACCTCAGGGGACCCTTAAAGCCCATATGACATTTTTGGGGAATGCTTGGTTTTTGTGTTTGCCATAAAAGGTGCTTTGTAACTCATGTCCTGGCCTCAGGCAGTTCAGCTGTACCCCAGCAGGAGGGCATGAGGACATGTTGCCCAATATGCCGTACCTCTCTCTTGGGGCCCCTGAGTCTTTCTCTGGGCTGACTCCAGGGACTGAGGCAGCCAGGTCTGAGTAGATGGATGCCACACAGGGTTGTGTTTTCTTGCTTTGGAGGACCCTGCTTTGTTGCTCCCCAGAGTGATACTGTTGACCTCCTCTCCCCGCCACAGCAAGCTTTTCCTGAAGGAAGCCACAGGGGTCTCTGTGTCACATATGTGTCTCGCGTGTGGTAGGCTGTGTGGCTGGGGTAGGCCGCACGGCTATGTGTGGAGGAGTAAGCAGGAGGCCAAGAGGTTGTGGACTTGTGGGCCACTGTGGCCCTCTTGCAAACACAGGTATAGTAGGACACACACTACCTTGGGGATGGAGGGCCTCACCTGTCTCTTCCTTCTCCCCTGACAGCAGAGCAGCTCCCCTTGGCTGCATACGTGGCGTGTTTCCTGTCAGCTTTTCCTGCTCCGAGATGGTCTTGCCAGCCCAAAGTCATCCCTTTTGACAACCACACCATGGTGACTTTACAAAAACACTATTTTGATGAGCGTAGACTGACTCCTCTGCCATGAGTCCCTTTATTCCCCACTGACATTCCAGATTCTGCCTTCTGCCACCAGACTGATGCTGTTGGTTGCCTGCCCCATGACAGCCCAGGCTGTGATTGTCACCAGCCCTGCTCCCTGTTCTGAGGGTGTGATAGCAAGCCCTCCTCTGGAGGCAGACAAGATCCTACATCCAGCTGCTCCCCCAAGGACAGCGTGGCTCAGCCACCTCCTACGTGGGGAAGGGAACGTTAACATCTCTGAAAAGTAAGTCCTATCATCTTTGCTTTGCGTGGCTTTCAGGTGGGTGTTAGCTCTCTGGCATCAGAGGGCTTCCCGGTTAGCTTAGGGAACTGAGGCCAACTGTGAATTCCAGTCTCACCATAGTTAGAAACAATTAAATGTTTCCAATCAGCATAAACTTACAGTAATTGCAAACATTTGCGGAGCATATAGTATTATATGCTAAACAACATTCTAAGCATTTTATATTTATATAGTAGATATTTTTAATTATCATCTCATTTTTTTTCCAAATTTCTTTTATTCAGCTATAATTCACAATGGTGCACAAAATGCACCATTTTAAAGGGCCTAACTCAGCAGTGTTTAGTATTTTTATAATGTTGTGCAGCCATCACCACTGTCTAATTCCAAAACATTTACATCACTCCAAATGGAAACTGTACCTGTTAGGAATTACTCCCATTTCCTCCCATTCCTTATCCCAGGTAGCCAATAATCTACTGTCATTGTGGGTTCACCTGGCCGAGTGTGATGGCGCATGCCTATAATCCTAGCACTCAGGATGCTGAGGCAGGAGGATCGCTTCAATTTGGAGGCCAGCTTGGGCTACAAAGTGAGTTCAAGGCTATACGGAAACCCTGCCTGAAAAAAAAAAAAAGCAAGGGGAATTATGAATTTGCCTGGATATTTTATGTGAACAGAATCATATAGTCTGTGGCCTCTGTGGCTGCTTCTTGCCCTTGGCATTGTGTTTTTGAGGGTCTGAGTCACTGCTTCCTTCCTTCCTGTGACTGCTGCAGCTGGATGGGGTTGTATGGGCCAAACTCACATTGAGGCTTGGTTTCCAGGGGAACCCTGTTGAGGAAGGCAGGGCCTTTAAGAAGCGTTTGGACTGTGGGATCAGTGTGGCTCCCTTACGAGTGGCTTAGTTACCTTGAGAGCAAGTTGTCACAGGCAAGTTCGACTTCTTCAGCTTTCTTTCTCCACCTCCTTCACCATGTGATCTACGCAAAGCTGCTTGCTCTTCTGCTTTCCACAGCGAGGCTCTCACTAGAAGCTAAGCAAATGGTAGTGTCATTGTGTTAGAACTCTGGAACCATGAGCCAGAACAAACCTCTTCTCTTAGTAAATTATCCCACATCAATTATTTTGTTATAGCAACTGAAAACGGATTAAGGAAATGAGCAAATAATATTCTATTGTATGACTGTACCACGCCCTGTTTACCCCTTTATCAGCTGAGGGATGGTTAACTTGCTTACACTCTTTGGCTATTGTGACTAATGCTGTTATGGCACTGTCCAGTTTTGATAGCACAAGTGTCATTTCCAACTTGCCTAGCCAAGCCCTGATTGACAGACTCAGAGACCATGGAATTTATGGGCTTCTGTTCCTGCTTTTAAGAGTACACATTGAGCTGAGGTATACCTCAGCAGCATAAGTGCCTGCCTGGCAAGTGCAAGGTCCTGAGTTCGATCCCCAGTACAAAAAAAAAAGAAAAGGATACACATTGGGAAAGGACACTGTTTCGGTAACTGACAAGATGCTCCCAGTCCTGTCTTCCCTGCT